>KZ808560.1:16145-26918 GCA_000696205.2 Oncopeltus fasciatus | reverse complement strand
TTTTTTTTTTTTTTTTTTTTTTTTTTTTTTTTTTTTTTTTTTTTTTTTTTTTTTTTAATGATAATTTAGTCAAATTAGAATTTGCTATCAGTATGTATACTGCTTGTTAGAATAAAATTAATTATTCTTTTTGAAGGTAACTAGTTGACTGTTGAGTTTTATGAAGGGAGGTTAGTTAGGGATTCAATCTTGAACACTGAAGAATTAAAAACATTAGCAAACAAAAAAGGCCTGAAATTTAGGCACAAACATTTCAGATAATAAAAAACTTTTTTGCTTACAAATCAGTTTTTAATCTCTTCAGCTTCCAAGACCGAACCATAAATAAATTATTCTTTTGTTACTATATAAATTACTTATTTAAGTAAAAGCTAAAATTTTTATATTAACAACTAATGAATTTGAAATTTTTAAAAATCAGTCGAAATTTACACTTTCATCACAATGTCAATAGCTTTTGAATTGAAAATTATTTATATTGATATGAAATAAATAAAAGAATTATTATTATTCCGGAAAAGATGATTGGTCACTAAATTGCTATATTAATTTTATTTATAATCAAGACCTTATGTCTAAAAAATACTAGTTGAATCTAAATGACATTTTTAGCATAAAAAAATAAAGAACAAGATTGATAAGATTAGACATCACAAACAATATGTTAAATTTGGTGATATCATGCATAAAGATGTATGCATGATACAGCTCTACGATGTTTGAAATATTTCAAATACCGACATCTGAAAATGAGAATTGGGATTGCTGCATCATTATATAGGTGTTTTGTGAATTCTCAATGCTTGAGAAGCAAACAAGGGTCGGTTTCTGAGAAATCTGCTCCTCCACATCCTGATGCAGACACAATGCTTCACAATTTTAACAATTTTTAGTGCAAGGGGACAGATTAAAAAATCTAACTGTCCCAGCTAGGACTCGAAACTGGGCTAATGCATTTCCCAATTATGCTACCAATTATTAGAATCTCGACACTAGTGCGGGCAATTTAATAACTTATCAGACTTGTCCTGGTAGCATAAATGGTAAATGCACCAGCCCGGATAGCCGGAGATCCAGGTTCGAGTCCTGGCTGGAACAATTAGATTTTTTATTCTGTTCCCTTGCACTAAAAATTGTTAAAATTTATGTGGGATTAAATACCACAAAAAAATAATATTTATAAAATGTTTCACAATGTTCAAGTGTTAAAATATATGTAAATGAGCTTTAAATAGGCAAAATAATTATGAATCTGCAAGAATAACCAATTAGTAGGGATATAGTTATGCCTGTAAAATAAAATGTGATTAAAACTTGACCTAAATATATATCTACATAATAAACCCCAAAATTTCATAATAAATATAAGATTTTAGGTGCTCCTCTGAAAAATTCTTGATTGTAAGTGAGAATTTATGTGACATCACAAATTTTAATAGAATGTCCTAACTGTCACAAATTTAATTTTAGTACAAAAAACTTAATTTATAGAATTAACTAAATAACCAAATTAAATCAAAATAAATGGAGGTTCGCTTGCCAATGCAGAATGAAAATAGGTTTAGCACTGTGCCTCTCAAAATCTTAATTATTGACAAAAAAAAGTGATATAAATTGTCCAACTAATTAGTGATAGTCTATTGGAGGTCCACTTAACAATACTATAATAATAATAAAATCATAATAATTACAATCATTTTTTATTTCATGAATGTTTTCTGTGGAAAGTTTTTACGTAAGTAGTGGTGTGAAAATTGTAGACAAATCTTTTCACGAAAAAAAGCAAAATAAGAAAGACCTTTTGAATACAAAACACTTAGACAGTTTTAATATTTTGTATTCTCAAAATATGTTTTTGATTGCAGGATGTGTAACGGGGTCAGGGACTAGTTACAAAGGAGCAGCTAATATAACTAAAACTGGAAAAATCTGTTTGAATTGGGAAAGCAAGGAAGTACTCGATGAACTTAAATATCGAATATCAGAATCAGACAGAAAGTTAGTATTGTTTATTTAATATTAGTTTTGTATCAGTAGTTCTATATAAAATTGTTGTTATTCGAGCTTTTAATTTTTTTTGTGTGTCAAATCCTTTTAACTGTGGACCTGAAAAGAAAAGCCCATTCAAGTAAAGACAAAATATGGACAAAATATATAATTTATAATTAGATGTTTTTTGTTGTGGTTCGGTCAAGGTAGATCCAAAAAATACTATTAAAATAATTTTTTAATTTTCTGCCAAAGTTTTGGCTTACATTGTAAGCTATCTTCAAGGCTATCATGAAGTCGAGAGGTGACGTCGTGTCACCAGGATCCTATTTTCATGACTCACGTTATGATTAATTATAAATTAGTCCAAAACAATATTTTAGCCAAGGTCATTTTCAAGTCACACATGGTTATTTAATGTAACTTGATAAGGGCCTTGGGCTAAATATTATTTCAAATTAATTTTTAATTTATGTATTGATTTTTTCGCCTTTTTAGGTTGAAATTAACTGCTTAAAATTTTTAAACTGGTGGCTTCTTTGTTCTAAGATAGGAATCATAAATATCATTGTGCAATATATTATATGTCTATTTTAGCTTTTTCTTCCAGGGATAGCTTTTAAATGAAGTGAATTAGAGTGAATTAGGAGAAAACCCAAATTGAAAAATTAATCCTTGTAATTGTTTGATTTACTCAAAAAATTATGAACATAGGGAGCATACGGTTTTACTTAAAAAAAAAAAAAAATCTTCATTATTATTAGTATTATTTCAAAAAATTATAGAACATAAAATGAGGAAAATTTATTTTTCTAAAGTTTATCTTTCTATTATTATGAAACATACATAATACAGAAAATATTCAAGAATATTGCTGTGAATACTGAGCACTTCTTCCTTTTCCCTCTGGTTTCTTGAGTCAAGGTTAAGTGGTTTTATCTTTTTCCTTCATTATCTTGCTCAGTTTCAAAGACCAAATTACTTATTTACTCTCATCAAAATCCATCTTTTATGGAAAAAGATAAATATTCTTAGTTTTTTTCTGGTCTGGAGTTATGTTTATGTAATACTTATTACATATAATACATGTCACATTTTTCTTTATATAGCAGAGGAAGTCCATATAAGACACAATCACAGCACCCAACTAGAATGGAGGAACCTTCCAGAAACTTTAAAAGTTATTTATTTTGCCTTATTTAAATTTCCTTTTCAGGATGAGCTTGTCCGGGCATAATTTTTGTCGAAATGTTGCTAGTAAGGAGACTCACCCTTGGTGCTATGTAAAGGTTGGGAAGACCATTAAAAAAGAATTGTGTGATATACCTCTCTGCTCCAAAGGTGAGTGTTGTAAATATGATATTAAATCATGTTTTTTTTCTGTTTTTTTTTTTCATTTTCTTTATTTTTCATGTAGTATTTATTCATTGTATTTTATAAATATCATTTGATTTGAATTTTTCATTTTAACCTTCCCACCTCCTCCATGACCAAATTTAGGCCATTAAGTAACTTATCCAACAGTTTGTAAAATAAGTCTTTTTCTTTTAAGTTATGGATGCTATAGCTTGTATAGACAAATATATCATCACAAAAGATGGCTTTAGGTAACATCAAAGCTTCAATTATTTATTTATATATTAAAACAGATAATTCTCATAATTATATTTATTAAATCATAAAAATTAATACAACCAAAATGTTCTTATACAAATATTTATTAACTATAATTTAACTACTGAGAAATTTACTTATTTATGTAGTTCTTGCATTATCGTCCTACATGATGATTTTTATTTCAATCTCAATTGTAGTTTAATTTTTTCAGATATAGATAAGTGTTGGGATATTATTTTTGTAAGGTATTTTCTAATGTAACTGCTATGTTTTGACAGCTATTGAAAAATCAGCCCGTTACTTCCAGTGTCCCCCAAATCATTATTCCTGTGGAATCAATGGAGAATGCATCTTGTCAAGCAAAGTTTGTGATGGCCATTATGTAAGTTATAAATATTTATTATCTTATTAATATATCAATTATCTCTTCACGATATCATTAATGTTCTTGGAGCTATTGGCTAATGACCACTTCAAACCAGAATGTGTTCTAAAGTCCACTATCCTCTTAAATCATTAAACTTTTATTCATTACTACAAAAGAGATAAGTCAGAGTTCAGTTCACAGTAGAGAACATTACTAAATTATATGAGAAATGTGAAGATGTTTATCAATCAGTATGTCTGTCACACACTCATAGATTAGAATAGCTGAATGTATTATCATGATATTTGTGTTATATTTGTACTTTAGTTGTACATAAAGTTTAGGTATAGTAGATGTTTTTTTAACTTCCCGTGCAACTTAGTTAGGGTAAGGAATAATAGAACTATCTGCAGATAATCAACCTACTCTAAGCACCAATTTATTTGCTTTTAAATAAAAGCCTGCCTATAATTGGACACGAATCCAAAGCTTTAGACTTGAGAATCCCAAAAGGATTTCCTTAGCTAAGCTACCATTCCTGCACATATCTTTAGAAAAAAAAAATTATCCTTTTGGTTGTTAGTGGAGATAACTCGCCCTGAGTTATACCCCACATCTAGTTTTGTGGAATGTATTGTTGTAGACTAGGAAGTAGGTGGCATGTGGATTAAACCTGTACGGGAAGGGGGCAATTGAATAACAGCTAACACCTGCTTCCTTTGTCTCCTTGGAAGGGCTTACTTGAAAATCCATATAGACCCTTCTAGATTTGCCTCACCAAGTCCAGGAAGTTATAAAAGTAGTTCGCCTACAGCCCCCTCAGTCAGTTATAAGTTTGTCACCGTCTGTGTTAATTTCAGATCGCTGTTGAAGTACATATTATGTTATGTATAATATACATTATTTTAATATAAAACTTTTTGTATTATAAAACATCTAGGAGGCAACGTAACCTCATGTATGGTTATCTGTGTATGTGAGTTATTAAAGTGTTAGTCACGGCGTACCTAGTTCCTATCTCTGAATTATCCCTTCATAAGGCTTTTATGTATTATTTAAAATATGGATCATGGTTCATCATACGTGAACAGGTTATGGGTTCTGCGCGCATCCATAAAGAAATAATACGTGAAACTTTGATTGTCTTTGGCCGCACGGTAACCAACAATTTCTGAGTTCAAGATGGGATCGCAATTGAAGTCATTCTCGGTGCCTCAAATTACTCACTTGGAAGGAAAATCCAATTGGGACAACTGGAAGGCAAAAATACGAATGGCCTTACGTATAATACCGAGAGCGATAGAAATTGTTGATGGGTCATGGACATTGCCGGCAACTTCATTAGATGGCGAAGTTTCAGAAAGCCTTAAAAAGGAACTAGCTCTGTTTAAAAGTACAGACAATCAAGCTTTGTTAATAATGTCTAACAATATGACAGAAGAAATGTTCGCGAAAGTGCGAAGATATGAAACTGCTAGAGATATGTGGTTAGGACTGTGTCAACTCTTCGATACGTTTTCTGAAGACAGAATATTTGACCTGTATAACAAGTTTTTCGAAGATAAGTGGCTACCTGGAGACGATTCAGTGGGATTTATATCAAGACTGTCAAATAATTGGAACCAACTTAAGCAGGAAATAGAAAAGCAACCTGAAGGTAACAAAGATGTTTTATTGATTTGTAAAATTTTGAAAAGTTTACCTGAAACATTTAAATCTTTTACCAACGGTTGGAGATTGATTAATGATGAGAATAAAAATTTAGAAAATTTAACTAAAAAATTATGCACATTTGAAAATAATTTAATTGCAAATGTTTCTGAAGAGGTTTTACATGCAAAGGCAATAATAGAAGGTAGAAAAATAAATAAAGATAAACCATATAAAACTGCTTTTGATAAAAACCAAATAAAATGTGCTTACTGTGACAAAAAAGGTCATTTTATTAAAAAATGTAGATTTTGGATTGCTGATGGTAGACCTCCTAAACCAGCAAAGGCTAAATGTACACAAACTAATTCTAGTGAAGGTACTGTTCTCTTGACAGTTAGTTCAGATGCTCTTATGACAGAATCAAATAAGCACACTTGGTTTGTAGATAATGGAGCCACTCACCATATTACTCATAGATTGGATTGGTTTAAAACTTATGATAAATTTGATGATAATAATCATGTAATAATAATAACTGCTGATGGTAAAAATTAAAGGCCATTGGTCAGGGATCTATTGATATCCAAATTTTTCCGTCATCAAAGAACCACAATATTTTAGCTTGCCTTCCTTCTTCTTCTTGCGTGCCAAGTAGTAGAGGCTCTTGTTCATACTCTCGCTCAGGTAAATGGGATGGGCATCCATTCATTTCCCAGCCAATATGCCTGGTTGCAGGACCCTCTTCACTCTGACAACCTCGTCCCTCATAGATTGCCGAACGAACTTCGCTATGATAACCGGTGGTCTAGGATCATCTCTTTGCTGGCGATGACGCTCCACTATATATATATCTTCTGGAGCGTTCTTTAGGCCCAGAATGGTGCTCATACTCGTCACCAGACAAGCGGGAGTTTCACCAGGTCGCACCGGTACCCCTCGAACTTAGATCTGCGCTAGTCACTCAAAAACTTTTATCTTAGCTTCTACTCTGTTCACTATACTTTTGAGAAGTTTGGCGTTTTCAAAACTAGCGTCATTAATTTTATTAAGAGAGTCTTTAAACTCTCTTAGCTCACTTGCAACGCTGCTTTTTATCTCGTCTATCTACGATAAGGACGCCCTCATCGCCTCCTGATTATAAGTAAATAGATTACCTTCCGCGGTAGATTTAGCTGGTGAGGTCTTCCTACTTTTTTTTTTTACATTTGCCACATGTCTAGCCTTTTCTCTATGACCAATACCACAATATTTTCCGTGGTAAATTCTCCTTAATCAGTGAGAGACTGGTGATGCGGAAAGGACTCAAAGGATAGGCGATTGGGATTTCCTTAATCCTCCAGGGTTTGCAGATGGCATAAGGAGGGGCCATTTTAATACCCATGACTATACCTCCAACTTGTAAATAGGTATTGCCATAAAAGGTAAAGGCATTTTTGGTCAAGACTTGCAAAACTTGTCTTTAAGTCTTTAGTTTATCTTGCCCAATAATAAAAACTGGCAATACATTCTCCAGTGTCAACACCCTCTTAAGATATAAGATCCAATCCTCACCAACATATCCTCTCCACCTGTTCTTGTTTACTATACATATTACAGCCATGAGTGTTTAATGTTCTCTCTCTATCCCTCTCTCTCTCTCTCTCTCTCTCTCTCTCTCTCTCTCTCTCTCTCAATATATATAAACAATAAAATATTTGAAATAACTACATGTGTAGAATTACTTTTAAACTTATTATCAACTGCATTCTGCTATGATCTTTACCATTGCCTTTTAATACGATTAGATATCAACAAAATTAAACTTTAAATTTTGTTAAATGGTGGTTGAGGATGCAAATTATCTGAAATATATTTTTATTTATTAATATATTTTGAATTAAGTAGTTCTTCAAAAATATCCTTAATTTTAAGGGCAATTAACACATTCACTTAACCAATTTTTTTTAAATTCTCATTTTAAGTTTTAAAAACCTTTTCATTGTTAATTCATTGTTAATTTATTTTATATTTTTTATTTACTCTTTAGATGTACTCTCAAAGAACCATTCTTGTACCAATTGTTCAGAAACTTTCTTTATGTTCTGAAGACTGGAGGAAACTTTAGACACTGGGGAACAATTTGAAACTCAATTTCTTCCGAGAAAGATTTTTTTAGCTGTTTTCTATAAAATTAGGCATGCTGGTTTCAAAACTGTTTTTAGTTTTCTTCTATCACGTCACGTTCGGTTTCGATGTTGGTGGAGTGCATGCTGGTTTAGACCTGCCTATTTAGTTACGTCTGTTATACTGTGGTGAAACGATGTGTACAGAAGTGTACAGAACTACATAGTGTGTTTGAATTGAAACGTTTCCTTATGGCTACCTCTGCTCCCACACGTCGAAATTGCGAGAACAGCCCCGATTCGTTTTGTTATTTATGTGGCAGTCAATTCCCAGTCAAAGTACAAACCTCAGTACAACAACTTGTTTGTCAAATCTTGATGATCAAGTAAAGCATGGGCACCTCATAAAGTGTGTAAACAGTATATTGAGGTTCACGTAGGCTTTGACGGTCGTCAGAAGTATATTGAGGGTTTACGGATGTGGACCAAGGGAACACGTGCTAAGCTTTCATTTGGTATACCTATGATTTGGCGCTAGCCCAAAGATCATTCGAGTGATTGTTACTTTTGTATAGTGAAAACATAGGGATATAACAAGAAAATCAAATGTAAAATAGAGTATCCTAGTTTACCGTCATCTATACGCCCAGTACTGCATTCAGCCGTGCCAGTTTTCAATGAATTTCTCTTTTTGAAAGAAGAGGAATACGGATATGCCATTCAAAAACATTGTTAAAGACTTTCTTGGAAATACTTGAGCATTGAATTACTCCGAAATTGTCCAGCAACTCTTGGAAATTTTCCAAAAGCTAGGTTGCAACATGAGCATTAAATTGCAAAGACAATTTTGGGGCAGTGAGTGATGAGCAGGGTGAGCGTTTCCATCAAGATTTGAGGGTCATGGAAGCAAGGTATCAAGGTAGATGGGACGTACATATGATGGCTGACTATTGTTGGAGCATCAAGCGCGAATGTACACAAACTAAATACTCCAGAAAAAGCTACAAACGCAAATTTTTATCATAATTTTTAAGTACTGTTCATTAATTAAACAATTTTATATGTATGAACTCGATTTAACCTAAATTAAATGTTTTGTGAACCGTATATTTGGTATGTTTTTACTTTATGTTCTTTTAAATGCATGGTTTTTATGATTTCTGAGGATATCCTGTAGTTTAAAAAGTTGACGTGATAGACAAAATCTGAGGTTATTTTCAGATTCAGACGCCAAGAATAAGTGAAACAGTGTCAGATCTAACTCAACAAAAAATGTGTACCCCAGTGTAATTAGAGTTGAGTACTTCTGCCTTCGACTGATATTGCTATTATGGAGTTTGAAATATGTCTTTGGTCCACATATCTGAAGGTTATGGAAGAATCTAGTTATTCTAAATTTCATCAATTCATCAAAGCAGGAATTAAGTTATCAGGTTTCTTCTAAAATATTCAGTGCATGAGTTTTTTAACTTTTTAGTGTGTTTAATAATTTTAAAAACATTACCTATAGAATGATTAATATCTCATTTTTTTTTTGGGGGGGGGGGGTTGCCATAATCTCTTGTCGCTGACACCTGAATTGTGCGTACAAGAAAGCTAGGAAGAATCATATGAAAGGTTACAATAATATTCATTAATTGAATGAAGGATTACAAGAACTAAGTGGTTGTATGAATATGTACTGAGCAGTATGCTGGTAGAAGTGTAAGCTGTTAGAAATTTAGCGATCTCTGAACATCCATTAAGAATTGTATATGTGATGCCTGAGAGGTTTATGGTTTAAAGAAGATTAAATGTGAAACAAAGAAGTGGTGAAATAATTAGGAATGGTCTGTGAGAGAGAAAAAGATAATTGGATCAGGTATGAGGGGCCTAGGATGACCAACAACAGAAAAGAGTAAGTTGTTCTTTTAAAGATAAATGCTGCCAACAAAAAACACAATAAAAGAAGCTCAAAACAAGGCCTAAAAAGTCGGCATAAACACAAAAAACTTTCAAATAAGCATTTAATGAAAGTTCTGGAAGACTAAAGTTATAAGAGGGAGAAATATCTCTCAGGAGCATGAAGTATAAGAATTGTATCCTAAAATCGGATAAAGAGCTAGCAAGCAGAGCTCGTGACATTTCCTTTGGACATTCCGGGAGGGATTTATGATGAATTTATCATGAATTTTCCAAAAGAGTGACTGAGGTTTCCATGCACAACGACTGAGGTTTTTGCCTTACAATATTATTCAGAAAGTGTTCAAAGAGGCTTTAGCTAATATAAAGTTCGACAGGGCTATTGGTATTAATATGATTTTTGGGTAAAATCTAGAATGAAAAGAGAACCCCAAATAAGAGGGAGCAAAATGTAGTTGTTTCAATTTAAATGAAAAGGGCCCGACCCTGCTTATTACCGATTTACCTCTTCTCTGTAGTTAATAAGACTTATACTAGAGTTCTAAAAAAGCCTCTCAAAGCTTACATGGAACAGTATATGTAAGAAGAACAAACAGCTTTCTGGCTTTACAGACAAACTAAAGCTTGGCACTTCAGGAGAAGCTTTTGAGTGGTATCAAACTTTGTGAGTGGTAACTTACCTGTATCTAAAGGTCATCTGGCTTGATAGAGCTATGACAGCCTCTTTCTGATTTTATTATTAATTTTGAGTGAGTTTATGCATTAGATTATTAGATGTACAACCAAATATCCCTGGAAGACAAACTGGAGTTACATTATGAGTTCAAGCCCCAGATCTTTAAATTGTATTCTTCCCAGCTCTTGCTTACGGCTCAAAGAGTTAAGTTCCCTTAGAAAGGCATGCCAATCGAACCACAACAGTAGAAATGAGTTATTTACAAAACATAGCTAATCTTATTATTTATTTCTGTAAACATTTATCAATTTATCAAGTTTTAAATTACTGTCATATACTCTAATTGTTTTCAAATTTTGTAATTACTTATATAACTAGTAATTGTTACAAATTAACAATTTCAGTTAGGAATTTGTTGACTGTTAATGTGTGATGCTGGCCCTGAGGAAGGAAATTTTTTTTTTTTT
>KZ808559.1:151566-164555 GCA_000696205.2 Oncopeltus fasciatus | reverse complement strand
GTAACCAATATATTTATTTAATGGTAAAGGTATATATTCATTATATATATCACATTTTAAAGTAAATGAAATATGTCAGTGTAATGGTAATAATATTAATATAGTATCTTCTTCGCTGCTGACCTTGTATACCTTGTATGGCCTGTACCATTGGCCTGCACTAACACAAATAATAACTTTGTTCAAACAATATAAAAGTTCTAATAATTTCATGTAAACTTAGGATAGTCATTCAACACCAGAATACAAAAGGTGTTTAAAATTATTTCTTCTTTTTTAAAAAAAGTCTGTGTTTTATTTTAATTTAGTACTATAATGTGTTCATTGCAAGGATATTAATGAATCATTCAGTTAAATACAATCTATAGTATTAAGATATCTAAATTCAAAAGTATATAAAAATAATTATACTAATTACAGGAGAATCATATCCATAACCAAGACTGAATCAGGCACCTTGATTAAAATAAAATAAATACTAGCTAACATACATTAAAGTTTATGAGAAAAATTTAATAAATAAAAGACAATAAAATAAGTTACTTCACCTTGAAGCACTTTATATAAACCAATTAGCTCAATTAATTTATAAATATTCTTATCTTTATGTATTCTGAATAGGCATACTTACAGAGGTATTCACCAAACAATTTATACACAGTCTATAAAAAATCACAGTTATTCATCATTATGATTTGGTGAATTGGCTTCAAAAGTTGGAGAATTTCCAGGTGAAGAAAATGACAAGACTTCATTAGGAGAAAGTGAACCTTCGGGTGGAAATCCATAACTTGGGCCAGCTAAGCCTGATGGTCCCGCTTCACTTCTACACCACAACTGCCTCATTTCATTTCTTCGCTGTCTCATGAGAGATTTGTACTCTGAAATACGCATTTTCTTTCCATCTACAATACAAGTACGTTTAGGCCTTGGCCTATAACGATAGTCAGGATGTTTCTCCATGTGTAGTTTGGATAGCCTTGATTGCTCTTCATAGAAAGGCTGTTTTTCAGCATTTGTCATTGCCTTCCAACGAGCACCTAACAAAAAGAAATTTTTTTTCAAGATATGTACGACTCCCTGAATCAGCTGTTAAAATAATACTAGATATAATAGCACAAAACCATAAGAAGATCACTTAATGAGAGGGAATAGAATATAAAAAACTATCTGTCCCAGCCATTGAATAATGGTAAATGACGAGAGTCGACAAAATGTATGACAATGTCAGCTCCTTTGAGTACAAGACGAAGTTCTCGTGGGTTAGGCTCTTGCTAGTGTAGAGGGAATTGAATGAGACAACGCGTCCTGGTGGTGTAATGGTTAAGCACGCCGGCCCGGATAGCAGGAGATCCTGGTTCAATTCCTGGCTGGGACAGATAGTTTTTTATATTCTATTCCCTCTCATTAATTGTTTAAAATTTACGTGGGATAAAATACCACAACCAAATAAAATATTTATAAAGAAAAAATTAAATAAAGTAAATGACGAGAGTCGACAAAATGTATGACAATGTCAGCTCCTTCGAGTACAAGACGAAGTTCTCGCCTTTCTCGTGGGTTAGGCTCTTGCTAGTGTAGAGGGAATTGAATGAGACAACTAACGCGTCCTGGTGGTGTAATGGTTAAGCACGCCGGCCCGGATAGCAGGAGATCCAGGTTCGATTCCTGGCTGGGACAGATAGTTTTTTATATTCTATTCCCTCTCATTAATTGTTTAAAATTTACGTAGGATAAAATACCACAACCAAATAAAATATTCATAAGAAGATCACATTCAAAGGTATAGCATCAACACCCTTTTCCTTATTATTTACTCTTATTATGAATTATTCTCCTCAGGGCTACCCAGGCAATTGGACATATGTATAAGTGACGGATGTGGAACTGCCTGAAAATAAGGGGTACCAGATAAGCAGTTCTGAATCAAGGCGAAGGGACAGTATCAGCAAGAGTGAGCATCTGACCATTGGTAAGGCCAGGTGCATAAAAAAACCACATAATCCAATGACAGTGCTGTGATGTGGCAAGTAAGTGCCCCCACTAAATATCCTCTGTCCAGTACTGCCTTGTATGGTTTGGGAGGGGCCCTCAAAGGCCTGGTGAAGATACTCTGAAAATAAATCAGACAGAAACCCCAAAATCAAATGACCCGGTTTCTCCAGGTTGGGGGTTAGGCATGGGGCCTACAACCCCACCATGTTAAAAAAAAAAAAAACATGTTAAGAAATATAAAAATACCAATCCAGATGGAAATAAAGACAAACGAATTTGGTTTTAACTGTCTCTACATAAAATGTCTGTACAATGCTCCAGCCTGGGAAGATGGCTGGAAGAGGTAGCTGAGCTGATTATGCAATAAAAAATAGATGTTGTAGCTTTACAAGAGATTCGATGGAACCATCAAGGTAGAATCAATAAAAAAAGACTATATGATAATGTTTTTTTTTTGTTTTTTAATGGTGAGAATATCAATAAAGGAAGAAACCGTACTGGATTCATTGCGGCAGGAAAAGAAAGATGGAGTAAATTATCATTTGTGCCAGTTAATATAAGGTTTTACAAAATGAGACTGAGGGAAGATTTAGAAATGTTATCTTAATATCTGTGTATGCACCAACTGAAGACAAGATAAAACTTGACTTTGTCAGTTTGCGGAAGCCAATAATATGGTAATTTTATCATGGAGTAATAATAATATAATATTATCATGGAGTAGTGCTTACTTTCCAACATTGAAATATACATTTCCAGAAAGATGGAAATACCCAAACAGAGCAATAACACAAATCGATCATGTATTGGTTTAGGAAAGGCATGCAATTTCAATTATTGATATCAGAGCAGTGAGAGAGCCAAACTGTGACTCAGATCATTATATGGTAAAACTGAAGCTTAAACAACATCTTATAGTGATAAGAACTACTCAACGGCACAGTAGGAAAAGATGGGAGGAGATTGATAAACTTAAAGAACCTGAAATTGCTGAGAAATTTTGAACATTACTAAATAGGAATCTGATGGACAGTAGGGAGGATAAGGAAGAGGAATGTGTGGATGAATGTGGAAAAGAATTAGAGAAGCTATTGAAAAGTCAGTGGAGAAGGAATTAGTTGAGAAGAATAGGCAAAGGAATGAGGGGTGTTTTGATATTGAATGTCTCTCGAGGCTCTGAGGTCAAGGACCTCAGTTTTGTGCGTAAGAAATCAGTGTAGGACTGCTGTCCTGCTATGTTGCAGCACTGAACAAGATAAGCCTCTGCGAAATATAGAGAATGTTGAAAAAAAGCAAAGTGTTGTTCGTAATAAAAAACAGAATTTTATGTAAAAAAAAAAGAAAAGAAAAAAAGAGAAGATTGAGGAATAGAGAGGAACAAATGAAACAAAGACATTTTATGGAGCAGTAAAGTGTATGAGTCAAGGTTTTCAGTCAAAAATGAGCGGATATAAAGATAAAAATTGAGTGGTAGTTGAGAGCTCCCCAGTTCTGGGTAGATTGGAAGAGCACTACACAGCATTGCTTAACTCTAATGATGATGAATGTATGACTGGCAGTGAAGAAGAAGGGTATGTTGTTCTGAAATCATTCCCATTAGAAGAAATGGCTGAGGCGATTGAAAAATTAAAAACAAAGAACCTGGGGAATGTATGCTGGTTGCAGAATTCTTTAATTGCTGTAAAGACTTGATAAACCACATATATATTTACTAGAGATTTAGGGAGGTATTAGGAATAGTGAAGTAATGCCTCAGTATATGCCGATATATAAAAAAGAGATAACTTCAATGCAAAAATTACAGAGGAATTTCCCTATTGGTTGTAGCCAATAAAATATTTTCTAATATTACCACTCTGAGGCTCAACATATTTGCTGAAAACATTATTATAGTAATGCAAAAGTAATTATTAATGGCAATGTAAGCAATAACTTTCCAATAACAAGTGGGGTAAGGTGAGGAGATACTTTGTCTGCTACATTATTTCACATTGCACTTAATATTGTTTTGAGAAAAACTCAATTCACCTGGTTTCATATGTAACACAATGGTCTAAATTATGTCTAATTACTAGGATTTTGCAATCATTAAATAATATATTTACAATATTGCAAGCTGAAATTGAAAATGCTGGCCTGGAAATAAATCAAGAGAAGAACAAAAATAAATGTATATTGAGGATGATTTGTCATATTTTAAAATATGTGGTCTCACTATCGAGCATGTCAAAACATTCATGTAACTTGAGGTGGAGGTGAATTCTGCAAAATAAAATTACTGCTGAGGTAAGCAGGAGGATCATGGCTGGAAACCAGGCGTTCTATGCCAAACTCAATTTTTTTATCATCTCTACTGTCACGAAAAACAAAGATAAGATTATATAATACTTTAGTAAGACCAGTTGTAACTTATGCAGCAAAGACATGGACCCTTTGTATAAGCCCAATTAGTATGCTGAATATCATTGAATAGAATTTATGGTGATGTTTGTGAAGAGGGTTTGTGGAGGTATTGAAAAAGTTTGAAGCTATATGAACTATATTATAGCAATGCCATAGTTCATTTTGTTAAAACTAGGTGCATAGAATGGTTAGGCCCCATGGCAAGAATGAAAAATATCAGGATGCCTTATAGGGCATTGTTCTCTACATCACAAGGAGAAAAGGAAAGCGAAGGAAAAGATGGCTGGGAGATGTTGAGAGCAGTCTTAAAACCCTGGGTGTGAGAAACTGAAAGAATAGGGCGAAGGATAGAGATGATTGGCATGCTATAATCCAGGAACCCAAGGCCCACCCCGGGCTGTAAGATACGTTGTAAAGAAAAGTAAAATAAATTATTTTGAGTCAAGAGCTGTTACTAATATTCTCACCCTATGAAAATTATATATTTCATCATATATATANATATATATATACTTATATTATATATTTACCCAATATTTTTGATATATTTGAATTGTGCATGTCAGGACAAGCTTTAAGAATTTTTCTTCGTTCATCCTTAGCCCACACCATGAATGCATTCATTGGCCTTTTTATGTGTGGTTTATTCTCTCCTTCCCTTTTTGGTTGCCTCATCATTTTAGCTGTCAAAAAAATTATTTAGATGATGTTAATGAAAAAATATCTTGGTTAAAAGTTAATAGTTAAATGTACAGTGTGCTTTGAATTTCAATGGTTTTCATGATTTAATGTTAAATTTCCCTTAATATATAATAATTACTTAGCAAAAAATTAAAATGTTTTTAATATATTAGCTGCTTGGTCTCAGACCAAGAAACACCTATTTTTGTGCTTAAGGAATAATTTATTCTTAAGGTAAAATCAAAGCTACTAGGCATTACTGACTTTGGTGAATATATCAAAGGATAGGGATAGGCCAAAAAAGCAATATAGATTTTATTGTTATTAATAATAATGGATATTAAATGATAATTTAAGGAGTTTTATATAATACAGAAACCAGGATACTTCTGCTACCTCAACCCTGTTATTACATGGGATTTCAGGATTTTAACTATTAATTATAAGTTATTTATTAAGATCCTATAAAAAACAACAACAAAATATTGATCTTTTGAAGACTTTCAATTTTCATATGTTACGAAACTATGAGTAAATACCATACAATTTTTTTTATAACTTTGCATTTCTAATACAATAATAAAATTGAGATAAATTTGTAATAGGTATTTACCTATAATTATTATTAATATTAATATATTATAATTACTATAATAATTATTTAGTTATAAATTAGTTTATGAATAAAGTTATTAAAGGTTAATTACCTTTATCATTTGCTTCATCTTGTATTTTAAAAGAAGGATCTTGGCCCCACACTAGAAAAAATAAATGAAAGAACTTAATTGATATTATTCTGATTCTATTTTTTAGTTGACATATTCTTAAAGATTTAAATAATAAAAAATAAGATGCATTATAATGAGAAAAAATTCAAGGTTAATTAAAACAGCCAAAGATTTATAATTACTTTTTTTTAAACTTACAAATTATCTGTGTATCTTATTATTATTATTTACTACCTTTGTAAATTGCATGTATTAAACTTAATATGTATTTTAATTGCATTTAAAATTTGAGGTAATTAAATATTGACAGTTTCAGGTATGAAGAAGTATAAAAATAGTTTAGTTCCTTACTTAAATGCTCTTTGTTTAGTTAAATTTATTTGATTTACTTAAACATAGTTTTTAACTTGATACTTATAATACACTACATATACAATTTTTCAGTTATGGATCCAGTTACACATTATTAACCTGAACCAAAGGAGTACAAATTTTAGGTAAGCTAATGAATTCTTTCTTTTTGACATTTTGGTCTTTAAATTGTTGAATCATAGAAGAATAATGTAAATAATTGTTAGTAAGGAATTTGTTGGGGTTCGGTGAAGGTTGGTCCAAAACCAAAATTTAAACCCTTACAATTAAAAAAAAAAAAAAAAAAAAAATCCAAAACTATTGGGTAATTATTTTATTATCGCCAATGTTTTGACTTAACTTGTAAGTCAGCATCAGGGCTGATATACAATACACACTATTACACTTAAAGAATTATAGATTGGAATGAATAGACAGAGATATGGTATGTTATATGACAGAAAATGATATGCAGAATAAACTCAATTTTCTGTCCTATAACATACCACATCCCTGTCTGTTCATTCCAATCTATAATTACATGTAATAATGTGTATATTATTTCAGTCCTGATGATGACTTAAAAGTTAAGTCAAAATGTTGGCAATAATAAAATAATTACCCAATAGTTTTGGATTTTTTTTCTGATCCTGGCCCAAACCCTGAATAATTTCTCCAGTATAATATGGCCAACCAACCTCCAACCACTTTAAAAATGTATTATGAAAATAGTTGATTAATATGGAATTCCAAAATAATTATTATTAAAAAATAAACTAGATTTTAATCTCATCCTAAGGAAAGGCATATGTTTTCACTTTCGTTGCTTTATTCTAGTTGTTTGCTTCATGCTGTATCATCAGCCGCTATTAAATTGATTATGTCTATTGCTATATTATTTTTTGGCGCATCGCTCACCATTATTTCTGAGTGCCACTGTAGAAGTTTCATATCAACATTTCATGGCATTTACTATAAGAATCTGATGTACTGGAAAATTAATCAGTGTGATATTTAAAGGAACTGATTTTATTTTTATTTTAAAGGACATTCTTTCATTATATTTTGTTAAATATTTCAAAAAAGTTGAAAAATTAAACAAATGGAAGGCAATATTCTACAAGTTTTTTAATTTACCAAAAATTTGATCATCAGAAAAATAAAAACATTTTGAGAGGGATATAAGCAAAAATTTGAACATGTTTCACAATGAGATTACAGTTTTTCCTGCAGTTGTAACAAGAGGATCACCCAGTACTGGAGATTAAGATATTTTATATGTATACCTTTATCATTTCTGTTACTGTTTTATCGTTTGTTTGTTTTATTGTATTTATTATTTAAATTTAAATATTTCTCTTTTATTNTTAGTGTTAAATTAGATTTATTAAAATAAAATATTGTATTCTCTTCTGCTTGTAATGGAAACATTCAGTCAAAATATGATTGACACTTTTTGGAAAAACATCACATTCTGGCCAGGGTTCCTTTGCCATTAGAGGATAAGCCTAATATGACATGTGCAACCTGGAAAATACAACTTTCTCTCTCCTTCTTTTACTGACTGTTGAAGCTCATGGCCTAATAGAATTTTATATAACCCGTAGCTTATTTTTTCTGGTTTGGTACCATTCATTATTTCACAGCTCAAAAACTATTCTCTTCACAAAAGAAATGGAGTCTACCAGTGATGAAATGTTATAATATTGGCCAAATAAAATTACTTTCTTTGCAACTATACCTGATTTTTCATTCCTACAAAAACTGCAGCGGCTTGGAATTCTGTGTCAATGTGTTTTTTGCTTCAGACAAGATGGCAAACAGAATATTGTTTCCACGTGAATTACTTCAAAACATGTTATTTAAACTCTGCAGGGAGGAAAGTGAGTCGGAGCATTCAATAATTTATTTACAGGGTTCATTATAATTCCTGATCGATTGTCTACCATTTCTGTATTATAAATACTTATAATAAAAGGAAGAGAGATCATTTGGGTAGAAGAGTAACTATAAATACCTGTACCATCACCCTCATGATTCTTAGCTCCATTAATATAATTTATTGTATCAGCGGAGCTACCAGAAAACAATTTAGAAAACTCTTTTTGGAAAACTAGGGTTTGTTTGGCTTTTAACAAATTTTTAAGTTTTAAATTAGTTTTAGGAGTGTGCAAAAACACCTTTTCCACATGATAAAGCCTGTTAGAAAATTCTTCGAATCTTTTTGGAGATTGTGGAAGCCTACATGAACATCTTAAGGGTAAATTGTTTTTTGGTTTCTCATTAAGTTTTTAAGGGAATTTTCCTATCACTAAATTATAGAATTCTATTGATGATGAATGTATGGGGTTTTGTGATATTATCACAAATTCAGTAACTAGATTAGGGTGTAACCGTATGTTGTGTTCAAAGTTTCTCCTTAGAAATTTTTAAGATCCTGGTTTTAACTGAACTAAGTAAAATGAGTGTACATTAGAATCTTAATCTTGATATTGATATCAATTAAGTTGAATAAATATAGAATTTATATTTGTGTTTTAATTGAGGTTATGATTAATGGATATATCGGCTGTTAACAATGAGGAGGCTAAATTCCTTAGTTCACTGTGAGGATTTATGGTTTTTATAATTAGTTCTTTTTGCTATAATTTTAATTTTTGTTGTAAATCTGGATTTTGCACTATTTTGCTATAAAAATATATGAAACAACAAATGAACATAATAAATAAAAACAGTTTCTTACTATGATAAGCAGCGATGAAGTCATTGTCATCTTTTGGATCATCTCTAAGAGGTGTTGGTAGGGGATGTGGTTGATGACCAGAGTACAGATGGAGTCCTGGATATGGTTGGAGTTTATCATTTTCTCTTCCAGGAGAATTTCCCACTGACATTTTTCCTAACGTATTTAAGAAATTGTTTAAACAATTAAGAGACCAAAAATCAATGAGCATGGGATTTTTTTAGGTCAGTGTTGTACCTCTAACACCCCCCTCCCTGAAACTAGGTCTAATTATTGGTTTATCAATAATATAAGTGCATAATCAAATTTTAATGGTGGAAATCAGAGTGGAGACTATATGGAAATAAATATTTTACTGAATTGGAAGCTGTATATGACTGCGATAGAGTAGGGATGTTGTTTCTTGGCATAATGTCTAAGGGGTTGTACTCAATAAAATTAGTAAGTAACAGCTTCTTCAGCTGCAATGGAAGTATGGGGTGGTTTGAAAACTTTGGGCAAGAGGAATGGTATAATGAAGGATCAAATAAGTGTTGCTCACAAGAAAAGGCAGAACTCATTGAAATGTGTGTGACATAAATCTATTCTATTGACTGAGTGGGTAGCTGTCTTGGGCAATGTTATACTTGATTGGAAGCCTGAGTTGTATAAAGGCAGGTTCTTCAGTCTTGTGCGGGTCACCAGTCATGACAGTTTTGAAATTTAAGCCGGACAAATTCACAGGCCATCAAATATAATGAGAATTTCATGTAAATGAAGGAAAGCAGGTTGAAATATAAATTTTACATGAACTTTAACAATTAATAGAATTGAAATTGTGTTCTTATTTTTATCCCGTCTTATGTTTAAGCTCACCTTGTTGCCATCACCAGGTCAGAAATTAAACCCCACGAAATACGATACAATAAATATAGAATTTAAAAGTAAAAATATAAATATAAGTATTGAGTAGGGTTACAAATAAATTAAATTCTATTGTATCCATATGTACAAATGAATAAATAAAGAAAGAAAGAGTAGCATATTCAAAATAATGTGTCGACTATATACACCATTAATTGGTTGGTAGTACCTTGAGGCATACAGAGAAATCTCTATGTGAGAAATAGTCTTAATAAAAGATGCATGTCATAGTCAGTCATGACATGGTCAGGTAAAAGAAAAAAGGAAAACATTTACAAAATTAGATATAGTAAATTAGAACAAAATTAGGAATAAAAGCAGGTAAATGAACGAATAAAGAGAAGTATAGCTATCAAATGGAGCTGAAAAGAGCCTTGGCTATAGTGCTATTAACAGGAATATTTCTATTGAATTATTCAGATAATATTGGAATAAACAGTAGAAATATCATCTTTGACCTTCCTATCTGTGAAATTCCATTGTATATCTATGACATACATTTTCACCCCCAGTTTTTTTTTCAAAATTTCAATTCTGATAGTGGCGTTTAATATAGGCCTACACACAAACATATGTGTGTGTGAGTGTGTGTTTATATATAATTATGTACACACACATTTGATTGCCAATATAATACTTGACTATAACTTTAATATGAAATAGGAGGGAAAATACCACTATAAGGACATAAAATATAGTAATAAGTATAAGAATTGAATAGGATTACAATGAAACTGTAGATATAGAGAATAACCACTGACTTAAAACTTGTGAGAGAGGTTCCACTTCACATGCAGCTTGAAAATGGCCTTGGCAAAAGTAGTGTTTAAGAAGTTTCAAATTAATTATTCTTTTGGTATGTATGGTTTTGTTTGCTTAAGATACAATAAATTTATGAAAAATAAGGGAGTGTTATTTATTTTAGCTCTAAGAAATTTAAGTAGAAATTATAGGTATAAATTTTTTAGTATGATTTGATTTAGCTCAAAATTAAATTAAGATGTTAACTGATTAAGATTAACTTAGTTAGTTTAGAAATTTATTTTTTGTTATTATTATTAAGAATGGGCTTTAATAGATAGATGTATTAATACTCAGGTATTAAGTGCATCTGAATACCTCAAAGTTACTTTTTAAATTAAATTAATTTATAAAAATTACACACCTACTTTTCATAATTTTATTGTTTTACCAAAACATTTAAAAGAAATATATTTATATTTATTTAAGTATGAATTTATAAAAAAAATATTGATGTCAATAAAAATGAAGGAGTATCATACCTGGGTTTTTAACTTGTGTTGGAAGACCAGCATATGGAAGAAATGGCCTCGACATAAGCAAACTTGGGGGCAAAAGTTTTGGTGCTGTTGATGAGACTGGGACACCATCTTTTGGTTTACTTAAATTTAATGGAGCGTCTGGGTCTGGAAGAACAAGGGGTGGTGGTGTAGGCTCTCTAATCATACTGCCTCCCCATCCACTCCCCACCAGCTGAAACATTACATTTATAAATAGGAATTTAATTTATTTCAAATCATTGCTACATGGACTTGTTCTATATAAAGTCTATAATTTTTATATATTAAGTCTATAATCATTCTTACTTTACAGTAGTAGAACTAAATTTTGCTAACCCCATTTAATTGATAGAAAGAAATATTCTTCATTCAAGGAAGAACCTTTCTTTGTCTGATTGTTGGCAGGATTCATCAATTCCAAGAATACATTAAAATATTTTTGTAAGGGGAATTCAATATTTCATCATGACCTAATTTGTGGGGGGGGGGGGGGAGGCATAATGCTATCATTTCTAATAGCCACTATCTGGTTGATATTGTATCAACAGGTATAATGAAGTACCAAGTTCAGGATACAGACTAGAAATATCAGTCAGTTTCAGTTCCCGAATAAAATGAATTCCACTTCGTACAGAATTGATACTACATATTGTTGGCCAGAATTGATACATGTTGGTTGGCCATAGAATATTATACTGGAGAAATTATTCAGGGTTTGGACCAGGAACATAAAAAAAAAAAAAAAAAAAAAAAAAAATCCAAAACTATTGGGTAATTATTTTATTATCGCCAATGTTTTGACTTAACTTGTAAGTCAGCATCAGGGCTGATATACAATACACACTATTACACTTAAAGAATTATAGATTGGAATGAATAGACAGAGATATGGTATGTTATATGACAGAAAATGATATGCAGAATAAACTCAATTTTCTGTCCTATAACATACCACATCCCTGTCTGTTCATTCCAATCTATAATTACATGTAATAATGTGTATATTATTTCAGTCCTGATGATGACTTAAAAGTTAAGTCAAAATGTTGGCAATAATAAAATAATTACCCAATAGTTTTGGATTTTTTTTCTGATCCTGGCCCAAACCCTGAATAATTTCTCCAGTATAATATGGCCAACCAACCTCCAACCACTTTAAAAATGTATTATGAAAATAGTTGATTAATATGGAATTCCAAAATAATTATTATTAAAAAATAAACTAGATTTTAATCTCATCCTAAGGAAAGGCATATGTTTTCACTTTCGTTGCTTTATTCTAGTTGTTTGCTTCATGCTGTATCATCAGCCGCTATTAAATTGATTATGTCTATTGCTATATTATTTTTTGGCGCATCGCTCACCATTATTTCTGAGTGCCACTGTAGAAGTTTCATATCAACATTTCATGGCATTTACTATAAGAATCTGATGTACTGGAAAATTAATCAGTGTGATATTTAAAGGAACTGATTTTATTTTTATTTTAAAGGACATTCTTTCATTATATTTTGTTAAATATTTCAAAAAAGTTGAAAAATTAAACAAATGGAAGGCAATATTCTACAAGTTTTTTAATTTACCAAAAATTTGATCATCAGAAAAATAAAAACATTTTGAGAGGGATATAAGCAAAAATTTGAACATGTTTCACAATGAGATTACAGTTTTTCCTGCAGTTGTAACAAGAGGATCACCCAGTACTGGAGATTAAGATATTTTATATGTATACCTTTATCATTTCTGTTACTGTTTTATCGTTTGTTTGTTTTATTGTATTTATTATTTAAATTTAAATATTTCTCTTTTATTAATTTTATTAACTTGTTGAGTATGAATAGTTTCCAAGACTTGGGGGATGGAAAACACTCCAAGCCAGGGCAT
>KZ808559.1:116408-130533 GCA_000696205.2 Oncopeltus fasciatus | reverse complement strand
GCGGGTGGAGATAAGGTCTTTGACAAAAGGAATATTAAAGTCGTGATGAAGGGTAGTGTTGGACACATAATATGGAGCGTTAGCAATTATTCTGAGAATTTTGGACTGGAAGGATTGTATTTGTTGGATATAGGAAGGCTTAGCGGCACCCCACAGTTCTGCACTGTAGGTCCAGATTGGTCGTATCATGGTCTTGTAGATAGTCAGTTTATTTTCTAATGGGAGGTGTGAGCTCCTATTTATAAGGCTGTATAAGAGTCCGTGGCGTCTGTTGAGTTCTTGTCGTTTGATTTTAGTATGTTCATTCTAGTTGAGTCGTGAGTCAAGGTGGAACCCAAGGTAACGGACTGAATCAGAGAGAGGTATAGGGATGTTATTGTATGTAACATTATCAGGAGAATCTTTTCTTAGTTGAAAATTTACTTGTACGCATTTGGACTCATTTATTTTAATTCTCCATTTACTGCACCACTGCTGAATAGCATCAAGGTGGTTTTGTAAAATGTTAGAAGCCGTTTTGGAATCAGGGTGGGAGGAGAGGATCGCTTAGTCATCTGCAAAGAGGGCTAAAAGAGTATTAGGATGAGTAGGGATGTCTGCAGTATAAAGAATAAAAAGGATGGGTCCAAGCACACTGCCCTGTGGAACATCCGCTTTCACAGGGTAGTGTACGGAGTAATCTGATCCTTGCCGGACCCTAAAGAAACGGTCAGAAAGAGAAGATTTGAGAATTAGGTAGATGGTACTTGGAAATATGGACTTCAGCTTATATAATATTCCAGTATGCCATACTCGGTCAAATGCTTGAGTGACATCTAAGAATGCACCAGGACAAAATTCTTTTCGCTCGAGGGAAGAGGAAATAAAGTCTACAACGCGAAACACCTGTTGGACAGTAGAATGATGGAATCGGAATCCGAACTGATGATTAGGAAGAATATTTAGGGAAGTTATTATAGGTATTATTCGTTTTAAAAGAACTTTCTCAAATACCTTGGAAAGTATAGGAAGAAGGCTAATTGGTCGATAGGATGATGTATTGTGAGCAGGTTTGCCGGGTTTGGGAAACAGGATTATTTTAGAAAGATAGATTATTTCCAGAGGAGTGGAAAGTGGGTTGTTCGAAGGACACTATTATAGAGGTATTTCAGGAAAATTATTGCTTTTTGGGGTAGGTTTCGAAGTATTAGCCCGATGATAAGTCCATAGCCGGGTGCTTTTGCGCTAGATGGTTTATAATGTACTTGACCTCAGAAGGTGTCACTGCCTTAATCGGTAAGAACATTGGTAATGGTATATCCAGTGACTCCTCAACCTTCGCGTTATTGGACAAGTTATCGGGATCTGGATGAGGAGTGAATGTTTGCTTTAGATGCTGGGCAATATTAACCACTGACGCTTCTAATGAAGCCATTGGTTCAGTACTGTCGCAAGGTAAGATCGGTGAAGACTTACTAATTGCTTATTATTAAAAAACAATGAATAAAGCAGAATGTAATTACTCTACAACAGAAAAAGAATTGTTAGCCATAGTCGAATCAGTTAAACATTTCCGTCCCTGTCTGTTTGGTCGAAAATTAAAATAGTGACTGACCACAAGCAACTTCGTTGATGAACTGTAAAGACCCTTCAAGTCGCCTTGTTCGATGGCGTTTAAAATTATTAGAATATGACTATAATATTTGCTACAAGCAAGGCAAGGAAAACCGTAATGCAGATGCCTTGAACCGTCCAATTATGTCAATTAATAATGACTTGTCCTTTCAAGAATTTCAAAATTCAGTAAATCAAAACGAAGACGAGAATGTCCCTCAAGTTGACACAATTAGTAAAGAAATAAAAACCTTAATTCTTCCTGTATCCTGTGACGTATCAGAATCAGAAATGTATATAGAATATATTAAAACCAACTTTCCTAATTCAAAACTGAAAAACCATTCTGTTCGAGATATAAGTCATTTAAAAAACCAAGATCAAAGTTTATAAGTAATTTTATTAAAAACAAACTTGTAGATAAAACAAGTACAGAGGATATATTTTATACCTTAGCCAATTTGATTAAATTTCTTGATATTAATAAAACAAGAGCGTCTCGTTCTTTCACCATTACGGATCGGCATGAATATGAAGCGTCCGTATCAAATAAAGAATTTTTACAAATACTGAAATTTATTTTCAAAGACTTTAACAATAAAATTCTTAAAAACGAAACTGAAAATGTAACTGACGAACAAACAAAGACAGAAATATTAAAAGAATACCATGACAGCTCGTTGGCAGGACATCAAGGTGTAGAAAGGACTTATATAAAAGACAAGTTTTATTGGCCAAACATGCGTGAATCGGTTGCAGAATACATAAGAAAATGTCCGACCTGTCAAACAGCAAAAACTTATTTCAAACCAAATAAGAGTCCAATGATTATCACGACTACAGCTCAGAATTTCTGTGAATGTATTGCCATGGAAATACTATAAAATAATAACCGATAAGTCGTTTTTTGACCAAAATATGTTTAACATATAAATATGTTATATTTTTGTATTAATTCAAACATTTACTATCTTATTATCGTATTTTAATTATTTGGGTTATTAGAATTAATTATTCTTCAATATTACTATGAAAATGATAATAATAATAATAATTTCGGTATCCATATTCCATATTGTATAGACAGTAAGAATAATTATAAATATGATTTATTTTGTTGTTATATGTAACCTGCACAAATTTATGTAATCGTAACTATTCTGAACTAGTAATTTCTTTTATGAAATTTGGATTTTATTAAAAGTCATCAAAAATTTTTTAATGGCGGGAGGTGTTGTGATAGCTCATTTTTATTACTAATATAATGTCCTTTTGGTGAATAAGACCCTTTTCACAAGAACTATATACTCCAAGATATAAAATAGCCTAAATTATCAACTTCCCATGGTAGTGTCCCTTTGTCTTGAGAAGGCCCTTTGTCCTCATATCAGGATAGTCGAAGGACACTTTCCTATTTACTTTCCCAATGGTAAGCTGTCTACCTTCCCCTTCAGGGAAACCCTTTACGCCAGTATTCTGTCCTATAAGGGATGGTCCTGTAGGCTCCCCAGTAATCTCAGTCTCACTCTGTCCCTCTTCGGGCTTCTTAGCTGATCACAACAACTGCGCAGAACTAATTGTAAGTATTCTATATCTTTCTGAATCTAAACTTATTGTTCAACACCTCTTGGTGTGCAGGCTAGCACTGACACACACCTATTGTATTTTAAGTTTTTAAAATTACATTGCAATGAGAGAATAATAACCAAACTACAAGCCCTTTGACTTATTTTAAACCTTATTATTTTATAAAGAGGATTGGAAATAGGCCTTCTCCTATTTACCCTGGTGTCAGCGGACTCCTGTTTCCAAGTTTTTACCTGTTATACGACATTACCAGAGTAATTAACTCAGAGGACTGAGTTAAACCTCTCTAAAACATATCATATGTGCGCTATTTTGACAGGAATAGACAAGCCTAAAGATAAATATACGAGAAATATCTGTGAACAGAATGAGCTAAGGTAGTACTATATCTCGAACAGTATCTTCTGCTACCTCCAAAAGAGGCAGAATCCGAGCATCAGATGTTTCCCAGAGGGATGATCACGGAGGAACTCGAGCAGAGAGAGGCTCGATATCTTACTTGGACTCTTACTTGAGCTATTCAAAGGGAAGAGATCACTTTAGTAAAGAGTCCAATTCCAATATAAATATTAGTCGACTGGTTTAACTTAAGGCCTTTAACCAAGTTTACAAACTTTGATTTCGGCAAATCATTAAATGATAATCAAAGTTAGTTCAATTTTGGAGAAAAAAAAAAGAATAATTTCCTATTTAAGAGAGAAATAAATAATCCGAGAATACATAGAATATATAACGCAATTGCTTTTTTCATAGAGTTGTCATAATCAGGGTTAAGACAGACCTCCAACTCCTCATTTCTTTAAGAGAGTTCGATTTGGTAATTCGGATTTGGTTCAAAAGTTGATAAATAAAACTAGTAAATATTTACTCGGTAAACATCAATAACACCCAGTTATTCAAATTTCTATAAGAGAGCTGATTGAATGTGTTTCTGCTATGTTTAAATGGGCGTCCTCATCCTGAGTGGCGAAACCCCTTCGGAAGGCCTTAGTAACGAAATGATTCACCCTTTTAGTCAGCCGTCTGAATTCACATCGCATTTCCCAGTTAATTAATTCTCCACATAAATATGACAATAGTTAATGTTCGTGTCAGAGAATGATTCATTTTTATCATAGACTCATTGATAGGCTATTAGAGCGCATCCAAATCTATAGCAACACAAACAATATGATTCTGCCATTATTTATACCTCGTATTATAGAAGCTGAAAGGGGGGGCGCCAGGATAGCTCAGGGGATCCGTACGGGTCTCGCAATCCTGACGCCGCGGGTTCAAGTCCCGCCCAGGTCAATCTTTTATTTATAATATAGAAGCTTGTCCTGAGCCATGGGTGTTTAAAATAGGGTGGCAACCTGTAGATAGCCCCTTCCTCCATGACCCTAAGTGGTTGAACGGAAGGCTAACACGCAAAAAAAAAAAAAAAAAAAAAAAAAAGAAGCTGAAAGGGTAGGATATTTGACAAAACTCTTACTCTGAACTTACCTTAGTTCAGAGACATGCTCTTATCAAATCTAACTAAACTAAAATAAAAAAACACAGCCAGCATTAAAAGGTATGATATTCTCATATTATGGATTCTCATCGCCTGATCCGTACCGAACCTCATGTAATTGTCCGTCCAGACAGATAAATATTTTACTTAAATAGTTCAGTAAAGTAAATATTAAAAATGATGTTGTTTGTAAGGTTCGCCTCCTCTATATAAAAAAATTTGATACAAATTGCAAACCAAGTTTTAAGTGTGAGTTGAAATTTACCTTTACCTATAGTAGACTACTCTATTCTATTGGGACTTGATATTTTAAAGAAAAAATATTTCGGAAGAACTTAATAAAATTATTTAAAGAAAAAAAACAACAAAAAACTTTAGTCATCTAAAGGAACACAGGAAGAGAAAAGAAAATAAGTTACATTTTGTCAAATCTACTGAAAGAAATGAGATTTATTTAAGAGTATTAGGTGGTAAAAGGGCAGAAAGGGAGGGAGGATTGTCAGGAAATGATTCTGATAAGTAAGTAAGTGGAGGGGTGATGGAAGGCGGAGGGAACAATAAGTCGCCGGGAAATATAATAAAAGGAGGCTCCGAAAATAGATTCGACTCACGTCCCCAGCGGCCTCAACAGCTCCGCCCCAGGTAATTGGAGGCCCAAAGGCAGAACACCTTCCGTACAATGGCTCCGGGAGAGTGACACGAGCGAAAAGGGATCAGAGGACATCGGCTAATGGGGGGGGGGGGGGAGAATCCTTGTCCTAAATGTCTGGGGAAGATTTTGGTAGGGAATGGGGAAGAGAAAATTCTTGCTTATAGACGCAGAAATGGGATTTATCACATACTTGAAATTTCAAAGCCTTCATGATGTGACAAATGGCACGAATTATCACGTGATACAATATCATGAAGGCTTTGAAATTTCAAGTATGTGATAAATCCCATTTCTGCGTCTATAAGCAAGAATTTTCTCTTCCTCTTTCTCTACCTAAATCTTCCCCATATATTTAGGACAATGATTAACGTTGAGATTACCTTTTTTATTGTTTTCGTATCTTTCATTCTTTCCTCATTTCCCTAAGTCTTACTTATCTTATACCTTATTTTTTCTATCTCAAATATTTACGCCACAGTCTATTTTACCGGAGAGCTAATGAAATAAGTTTTCCTTTCACGACAATTTTTTTCTTCGTCATTCGCGAGTATTAAAATTTCGTCATTTCGTAATCATATATTCGCTATCTTACTAATTTTTTGCTTTTAATCACTTTTATTTATATTTTTACTCATAGCCTCTCATATTTTCCACTTTACCCATAGGAACTCTTAATAATCTCTTTGTTTTTAGCCACCCCTGTTTCCCACATCAGTGAGATATTATTTTACCAGAAGACTAAATATTCAATTTTGTCTTTAAAAAATTCCATTTTTGAGGTCTTTTTCATTTCCTTTTTGAATTCTTGGTCTTGAATTCCTTTTTCATCGCGACTAAAAAATTTTTGAGGAGGGTATCCAATTAGTTTTTACCATTCTATTCTTCATTTGATTTTTGTACCATTTGTTTACTTCAACCCAGGTCATTTGTAATATATTGGGTCATTACTAATAAATTTATTTTTATTTCGTATACCATTTGTTTTTTCAATTTACTTATACTCTCAACAGATTAATTACTTCTTCGTTTAATTCATTGTTAACAATTGTAATAAAACACAAGCTTTGGATTTTGTTGTAGTTTTGCTTCAAGCTTTACTTTACAACTAATAAGACCACTTTTGAAACATTTAATAACAGTTCACTTCGCACTTGAATAACATGCATGAATGATCATTTTAGTTTAGTTAGTCACATGTTAATAATATTTACCGGGTGAAGAGGAAACAAATAATTTCATGGGAGTCATTCAATATTTGTTCATATTTTAACACAACAATTTCAAATAATGTTTTTTCCTAAAATAGGCGTATTAAAATCTATCGGAAAATCTCCTTTTACAACAGGTTTAATTGACTGATCAGTTCTCCGTTTTCCACTAGAGAGAGAGGGAGAGAGAGAGAGAGAGAGAGAGAGAGAGAGAGAGAGAGGGAGTGAAAGAGAGAGAAAGGGAAGACAGGAAGGGTGAGATTAGAAGAGAATGGGTGGGTGGGGGAACAATATAATTAGATGAACAAGCGTGCCTAAAATTATTTTTCTGACATGGGGAGGACAAGTGATTTCGCCCTCAGATTGTCTCTAGCTAGATGGGTATAAGCCATGTAAGGTAAAGCTAGTGGACACAATTACAAACCCCGTAATGTGGGTGGCTGTGGGTGGGAAAGCAGTAGAATTACAATGAACAGCCCCATCCAGAGGGGATGAAAGAGTTGCGGAGGACCTCCCCCCCCCCCGTCCTCTGAATATAAAGTGTCCCTGAGAGGCCCCCGAGGGAATGGCTCCTCGATGTTAATTCCGGGACCGTCATCTCCGCCCTTTGTTTGCCTTCGCCCAGCCCTTATCTCCCCTACCGCAAACCTCCTTCAGTATACATCCCCTTAAATAAAACATTCCTCTGTCCCTCACCAGCTTCCCCTTTAAGGAAGCAAGCTCGCCATTACTAAAAATGTCAAATAGAGCAATTATCCATTACGCAACTACGAAACTTCCATAAATTCCTTAAGGCTTAATGCCTATAAATATAAGTGGGGTTATTTCCTCTTTCCTGACTTGTTGCAACCATAACGAAATTAATAAATATTTATTGATCTTCCAGCTTCTATATATTGATATTTGAGCGTAGACTAACATGGTTTTAAAATTTACAATTTTGCAATAGTAAATTAACATAATAAGAATGGAATAACCAATATAATATTTAGAAAACATTTTATAATTTAGTAGGTTCACTAAATTGACTGTTTATTTACTCATATATATTTTATATACTTATTTATTTTTGCCGTGTGAATAACCCATGCTGTGCAAATAAAACCAAAATCAGAAGTAGAATTTCATGCTAGGGGAAAGAACAGTCGAGAATTACTGCTTTATGCAGCACAGCCATTCAAACAACACAGCAGCATATTCTCATCTAACCCCTCCCGTGTTCCTAGGAAGTGGATAAGAGTAGTATTCTTCAACGACGGGTGATTCCTACCCTCACCAATATACTTGGATGCCACATACTCCCTTAATTCTCCCCTCATACTACTTACGAAGGAAAAGAGACCCCATTAAGTTATAGAATCTGCTATACTGTCAGCTGTGACCGACCTCTTGGTTATTCAAGGGGAATTATGTCCCAGAATAAAATTTATTTTTCTTTCTCTTTCTTTCTTTCAAGTTCTCATGTAAAATCATTAAAATTTTGGAATTTCCAAATGGTTAGCTAAAATTAAGGATTATTAATTTAAAAAAAAAAGAAAAAAGCTTTATGGCTCGTTTAAGAGAAAAAAAAAATCAGCTGACATTTGGCTTTCCCTTAGCGTAGAACCGTCTGTATAAATATCTGTATATTTATTAGAAATACTGTATACATTTATGGTAATACCAACGAATGCAAGTTGAAAAGCTGTCATTATAATAGTAATGATAGTTATAAATAGGCCAATCTGAGCCCATAAAAAAACATTTGCCCACTTTGCTGTTTTACAAGAAGGGAACAAAATGTTCTTTCTAAAGCAAAATATTTTTAAAAAACCAAACCCCCCCCCCCCAAAAAAAAAAAAAAACCCGCGATTTACTGAAATGTAATATATTTTTCTAGTAATAAATCAAATATTTAAGCGGACATTTCGTTAAAAAATATCATTTTATCTGGGTTTTTTTTTCTTTTTTAAACGAATTTCCAAGGAATAGTAAACCTATTGAGGTTTTCCCCATGACAGTCTTTTTCGATATTTTCTCCGACCTTCTTGCCTAGTAGATACAAAAAATTATAGTGACTATAAGTCTCTCTCACTCAGACACATTCATATACACATTCACACTCACAAATGCACGAGCACTCATGCACCAACTCCGACATAACGAGCACAGATTTCACACATACTCATGCTTTGAGCTATATATTTGTGTTTTTAAAAAGTTTTTCTCACATTATTATTAATATAAATTAACCTAAGAGTGGTTATCCTTAAAATAAATAGTTTGTTTTGGAGAGAGTCAAAATGTTTTATGTAATTTAAATTACCGTGTTTTAGGTACTTTATTTTATTTTTAGCTAACGTAATCTAGAAAATTATTTCTTAAAATATCATCCGCATAAACTATTCCATTTCCTCAGTAGTGTATTTAACGTAAATTTTTTTTGAACCTCCCATCCAATGCGATCCCCCACGCTCATTGAATATATTCTTTATTAATAAACAAATCTGTTCTGTGTTTTTGTGAACTAAATTCAATATTATACTTCTTACACTACAGCTAATGTTTTACTCGCACTTGACACCCCTCACACCTATTTGCCCAATCTTGCTCAATAAAGAAATCAAACTTTCATTTGAAATTTAGAAGCGACATTCCAAATTTGACCAAGAAAATAACAAATTTCTCCGTATAAGTATAAAATTTACGGTTCAGGTGAGCCCCTACTTCCAACCGTTTAATTTCGGTGTTTAACTCCTAAAATAATTCGGAGACTTTTACTTCTCCACATAAATATTACACCTGCGGGATTGAAGATTGAAAAACGTTTTGTCTCGCATTCGACATTTAAGATAATCCTCACTCCCATTCGTCTGACTTTGTTCAAAAACGAAGTCAGGCAATCAAATTAGTATTGAAAACGACCTGCCAAATCTCACTAGAAACATCCGTCACGCAGGAGCTGTATAATCTAAGCAGATTTCTCATTAAATTTGGAAATAAACAAGAGTAAATGAGAAAATTTGTTTTGCAGGCCCGAGAGAACTCCAAACTGACTGAAACTCCTTCTACGAGGCTTGTTGTTGTTTGTGGTTTAGAGGCGCTCAACGACCATGGTTATCAGTGCCTGTTATTTTTAATTTATTTTTTTTAAAATAATCTCTATAGTAATACAATACTTATTTGCTGAAGATCACATGATCTCGTGTACATAATGAGTAGCCCAGAAGCAAGAGTAGTCAGGGGACACGCCAACACGCCCAGGCCCCCGACCCGCCCCAGGACAGGCCGCGGCGCCCCCCGGTCCCAGCTCTCCAGCGCTGCCTTGGGAGGCCCACATCTAGGTGGCTGGCTGTCTGGCCTGGGGTTGAGGGTGTGTTTGGTGATTGGTTAAATATAAAAAGTTGAATTCCAAAGTTTCCAGTAACATTTCTCGTCATGCCCTATACAATATGAATAATTATAATTTATATCTTAGTAGCTTTACGATATGAAACTTATGTTACTTAAAAAAAAAAAGTTCTCAAATTGTTAATCTTATGGAGCTATATTTTGGATACATTTTTGGTTGAAAATATATGTGTTTAAACTTCTAATGAGTATAAGTTAACAGACGCTAATTAGTAGAGCACAATGAAGAAGAATAGTTTTTATAGTAATAAATAAAATGATCTTCTGCCCTTTGAATAAAAAGCCAGAAAATTGTTTTATTTAATTTATCTTTATAAATATTTTATTTGGTTGTGGTATTTTATCCCACGTAAATTTTAAACAATTAATGAGAGGGAATAGAATAAAAAATCTATCTGTCCCAGCCAGGAATCGAACCTGGATCTCCTGCTATCCGGGCCGGTGCATTTACCAGTTATGCTACCAGGACGCGCTAGATGTCTCATTCAATTCCCTCTACACTAGCGAGAGCATAACCCACGAGAAAGGCGAGAACTTCGTCTTGTACTCGAAGGAGCTGACATTGTCAAGCTATTTGTCGACTCTCGTCATTTACTTTATTTAATTTTTCTTTATAAATATTTTATTTGGTTGTGGTATTTCATTAATTGTTTATTATTTAATTTATTGCGACTTAAAAAATAAATAAAAAGTAACAAAGCAATTTTAAGGCATACCCCGTTATCTCTGAGTAACTTTACTAAGGGATCACTTCCAGCCACATCATCAGAAGACTAATCCGGAAGCGGCATGCATTAGCTAGGAAGGAAGAAAGAGATGAAAAGGGATGAAGCGAGTGTTGTTTTGCAATTATTTTAAATCCTCGTTGTGTACGCACTCAACTAATTGGTGTGTCACAAATACTGGTCCTTTGTGAGCGTTCGCTGATAGGGGTATTCATTTGGGGGTGGGGGGAGCGGGGCACAGCGACAGCCCATCAAACAAAAATCTCCCCAATTTATTTGCCGTGACCATTGAGGTGGTAATCCCTGACCTCATGCCAATGTCGCCAGATGCTCCAGCTTCGTTTCCAATTTGCCCACCCCCTACGGTTAGCCACACGCAAGCTCATACCAACACACACACATACACAATCACTATTAGCTGTGTAACTTATCAGACAGTTATGTTTGAAGATTCTGAAGCTCCTTTGCAACAAAGGAATAACGGGTTGCTTGCTGAACTCAAGGGAGGGTTTTGGAAGTGATACTTTGTTACTAGTGCCTTTTCAAGTTGGATTTATCTGATAAAAATGAAGCTTCCCATTAGACATCGTGATGTTCAAAGACCACGAGAAAAAAACATGTTCGTCACTAAAGGGGGGCATTACTATTAAAGAGAATATTATTAATAAAGACAAGAGAAAATCTCGGCGTCGGAGGAAAAATTTTGACAGAGATGGTAAATTAAATGTTAGGTGTAACAAATATAAAACACAAACATTGTAACTTTTGGGTATTGCTTGTTAGTAAATAATTTATTAAATGCTAGGAGGTGGTTAGGGTACTTGATACAAAAACTAAAGGTCTCAGGCTCAAAAATTACAGAGTGCTGTTATTTTTATTTCTTCCTTTACCTTTGTTTTAAATGGCCCAGAGGATTTCTGGTGAGCTCCTCAGAACAAGCAGCCATATTTCATTGAAATGGGAAAAAATCAGGTGGCCAGAAAGGTGTGTTGAACACTACCTTCTGCAGTGTGCCGTGGGTCATAAATAAACACAAACTTAACATGTCTTCTTCCCTTGGCCTCTATGTCCTGCAGAAGGACTGATTTATATATATAAACATTTTTATTTGATTATAAGAAATACCTAAGCTGATATCATTAAAGATGGGTACCCTCACATAATGTATTTCATGCGAATAAAGTGTTCTCTCTCCTAGCATATTAATAACTAATTATTATCAGGCATTCTAATACTGCATTGAATGCAAATGCATGCAGACAAAACAGAATCAAATCATAATAATTTTCTCTATGCATAACAAAAAAATATCATGATACCAAGCAGCTATCTCTAGCAATCAGCTTTCTGATGAATTTATAAAATTTTAGTAAAATGCATTTCTCCATTACAATAATATACTTAAGGATTAATGTAAATTAATAAAAATTCAAAATTGCATAACTGATGTTGTAAAGTAATTGTGAGGACTATAGTTATAATACATGGAGCATTTACTGCAATATACTATTAGGCATGAGACTTTATCTCTATATGAATACTGAAAGCTAGAGGTAGCGGAGATGGGAAGCCAACAATAAGTGGGGGGGGAGGGTGTCTAGGGAAGAATGGAGCTCGTTCTTATGACGCTGACTCAGAGGGACACAAAGAAGCTCTGTCCTCAGTAGCAGTCTCCCTCATGTCACCGTCCAACCCCCGACACATCCTCCTCTACTTACGTCAGGCTCAAAGCCCCCCCTTATATCCACTCCAGTCAGATTCCACAATAAACACGAGGGGGGGGGGGGAATACACGGTCTTCAATTGATGCACTCCCGCGGTTTGGATTGTAGGTTTTATAGAGTGTGGATGCAAGTGTCTTGGAGTCTGAGTCAAGCGAACGGGATGTCCAAGTCGAGGTGATCTTTGTAAGTCTTTTGCATGTCACCATCCAACCCCCGACACATCCTCCTCTACTTACGTCAGGCTCAAAGCCCCCCTTAGATCCACTCCAGTCAGATTCCACAATAAACACGAGGGGGGGGGGAGTACACGGAAATGTCTTCAATTGATGCACTCCCGCGTTTGGACTAACGAAATATAGTAGGTTTTATAGAGTGTGGATGCAAGTGGACGGGTGTCTTGGAGTCTTAGTCAAGCGAACGGGATGTCCAAGTCGAGGTGATCTTTGTAAGTTTTTGCATGTCGTCCCTAACTTGCGCCGGGCCCAAAGCCACTGTTTACTCGTACACTTGTATCCTCACTTCATTGATATCCATTCCATTCATGGATCATCCCGTAAATCCTCTCTCTTCATTGATTTTTCCGTTAATGTCTATTGTTCCGTGACTTAATAGATTACCGCAGTCGGGAAACTAAGGCAAATGTTGATTAACAAAAATATTTTTCAGATCATCAAAAATGGTATCTTCTTGTTGTTTGTGGTTTAGAGGCGCTCAACTACCATGGTTATCAGCGCCTGTTATTTTTAATTTATTTTTTTAAAATAATCTCTATAGTAATCCAATACTTATTGGCTGGAGATCACATGATCTCGTGTACATAATGAGTAGCCCAGAAGCAAGAGTAGTCAGGGGACACGCCAACACGCCCAGGCCCCCGACCCGCCCCAGGACAGGCCGCGGCGCCCCCCGGTCACAGCTCTTCAGCGCTGCTTTGGGAGGCCCACATCTAGGTGGCTGGCTTCTTGATTCTTCTAGTTCCCACGAGACCAAATTGGAAAACTGTATTTACCTATGCGATTTATTCCCATGCTTTATGGATATTTTTGATCAGTACGTGACAAGTGAATCATAATTTAATTAAATTAATAATCGGCTCTAAATATTTATTTAATACAATTTTTACGAATTTTATTTTTTAAATTTTAGTATTTAAAATAAGTATCCACTTCTTCCCTTCTTTATTTTCCCCCATCGGGTCTTTCAGCGCCGAGATATCCCCAAACCCCCAGCTGTCAGTGATGTCCCAGAAAATGAGTTATATTTTCTGTGTTATTTTGTTATTGTCCAACATTGCAAACGTTATTTCTAGCCAAATAATTCAAATAATTTTACAACTCTGTTTATTAAACGTACTCAATTTTAACATGTGTACAGAATTCTAGAGTTAATTGTAGAACAGACCATAATACGACCAATCTGGACCTACGGTGCAGAACTGTGGGGTACCGCTAAGCCTTCCAATGTCCAACGAATACAATCCTTACAGTCCAAAATTCTTAGAATAATTGCTAACGCTCCATATTATGTGTCCAACTCTACCCTTCATCACGACTTTAATATTCCTTTTGTCAAAGATCTTATCTCCACCCGCTTCAAACTCTTCCATAGTAAACTCCAATTTCATTCCAATCCATTTGCCCAATCCCTGTCGTCGGACTCCAATCCTCACAATCCTCCCCGGCGACTAAAACGGAGATGGCCTCGCGACCTCCTGGGCCTTAATGCCTAAACTTATTGGGAGTGGGGTCGAT
>KZ808559.1:89416-102192 GCA_000696205.2 Oncopeltus fasciatus | reverse complement strand
TATATATATATATAAATTATCGAATGAGTAAAGATATCCAGTGACTATTATACATATCGTTTATAATAATTTAGAATTATCAAGTAGGATGCTAAAACTATAATTTTTTATGCATGATAATTTAATAGGGGTTTCGGCTCGGATCAGGGCAATAATGATGTATCGACCATGTGTGTGACCAGAGATAATTTTTTTGGTGATCTCTCCATATATCATTATAGTACTGATGGCGACTTAAAAGTTAAGTCAAAACGTTGGCAATAATAAAATAAAATAATTTTCCAATAATTTTGGATTATTTTATTTTTGTCATCCTGGCCGAAACCATGATTAATTTCTCATAAGTAATACTCGTCCAACCAATCAATAACCACATAATTCTTTATATTCAACATGCATTACTTCTATCCTTAATATAAAAGAATAATAATAGTAAATATAAATGAGTAAAAATTAAATATTCTCAACTGTCAGAAAACTTAGATGGGCTAATCATCCCAATAGAAATCCACTTATCAACAAGTTGTATCAAAAGAAAGTTACGAGGGAAAAAGATTCTCATCTTTTACTTAAATCCTCGCAATTATCCAGAACTGGTGTCACTTATTTATGTTCTCAATATTTTTAGCGATTTGGATTTCAAACGTCACAATTAAGAGTCTTTTAATAATAGGCATGTTATTATACGTTATAATTGGCGAATATATTTATACAATTCACTTGATATTCTTTCTTTGAATTGTACTAAAGAAGTTATCACATCCCGTTTTAACAAATTCCACTCTGCCCTTTCCATGCATCCCAATCCTCTAGCCCAAACTCTATCTAGTATTACCCATCCTAATAACCCACCACGCCGCCTGAATAGGAAATGGCCGCGTGACCTCATCACTGCCAGCACTCCAGAGAAAGAGAGAGAGAGAGAGAGAGAGAGAGAGAGAGAGAGAGAGAGCGAGAGAAAGTATTTCCTCTAGAGAAATCTGGGAGATACATACTCTGAAGTAGACATTGATTCCGGCATGCATTAGTTCTAGTTTGTTCCTTGAAGAAGATGACGGTGAACTTATCATAAATAGCTCCCCCCCTCGAGCGCCCCACGCAGAATCATTAGTATTTCAGTTGATTGAAGAGGGATTAATACGACAGAATTGTAGCTCGCTTGGAGATTATGGATGTCGGAGGGAGTGTGTGATTAGGGGCGGGGGCCACAAACATCAATCCTACCCTTCCCTCGTGTCGTTATCAACCCCTTGTGTCTCCGCCTCGCAGTCCGCCAACCCCGGCATCTCCCACATCTGTCTTCATCCTTCCTAAAATGTATTTTTATTTACAATCAATTACCAAATTAAATGCATCTAATAGTTTTGTCAATGGCTTACACAAGAATTTCATTTCATTAATAAGAACAAAAAGGGCCATTATTTCTAAATTAAATGTAGAAAACAAATATAAAAACTAGAATTATAGTTTTGAGTTTAAAAACCAATATTTAAGTAACTACTGATTTTAAAAAAATCTAATTTTTTATTGTGTTCAATGAAATCCTCCAAAATATTGCAATAGATGGTCTGTTAAGCAAACTTTTCCTCAGCTTTAATTTGTTATTTCATTTAATTAATTTTGAATTATCATTACGTTTAAATTTTTAGTTTGATTTCCCACAAGAAAAACAAGCTATTCATGTTCGTAACTTTTGAAAATGTCAAGAAAAAAATGTATATTTGGTGTTTTAACTTATTTTTTAAGCCAGTGGAAAAATTCGTTGATTACTGAAACCGACAAAGAAAAGGGAGAGGGTGTAGAGGGAGTTCAAATAAATATTTTCGTTACTATAAGGGATACAGAAAATTTCTTCGCGAATATTTATAAAGCATTTTTGTAATTTACTTTTTACGAAAAATGCATGTTAAGCAAATATTTAAGAATGCAATTTCGCCTATTGGGGGGGGGGGGTCCCCTTATTATAAAAATCTAGATACAGTATTTGGTATTTATATTTTCAATAATAAACATATAAATTAATCCTTTTTTCGTTGGAATCAGATAAGTGTGATGTAAATTTAGAGGAAGAATAAAACTTCCAGAAATCTTCATTATTATTAGGGTTACAAAATAATTTGTAAAAATGAATATGTGTAAAATCGAATTTTCTAAGGTTTACAACCCATAAATAACATTTCCATATTTACGAGTTTACTTACGGTGGCGAACGAAATACCCTGGAGATTCATTACTCATTAATTATACATAATTTTGTCATTTTAATAAGTACCCAGTAGAGAATATGAGGACAGGTGGGTCTTCTAAATTACATATTTGGCAGCTGATAAGGAAACGGTTAAATTTTTTTTCAGGATAATTAAAACAATATTCCTATTGATCACGATGTCCTGACACTATTTAAGATAAACAATTCCTTATTTTTTACCTTTCTAAAATGAATTTTTTCCGAGAATAAGTCACTGGATATCTTTACTCACTCGATAATTTATATATATATATTTATCAGGACAGNGAGTCGAGGAGGAGGGGGGAGAGGCCCTTCTTGCAATCCTGCCTGCAGTCGTGCACCCCCTGCGAGGCGATTACACGGATCACTCGGGGCGAAACCGAGGGTGTGATCGCCTGCATGTAAAGCACATCACTGCATGCTTACAGATACAACTCCTTTCACTCTGACACAACTGTAAAGGTTTTCCTGCACTTGTATTTTTATTTATTTAGTTTACTCTAGACTGACCAGGAATAAATAAACGAAGAGAGAGGTATGCACATATTGTAAAAATTTCGTAGCACTTGAAAGTTAAAGAATTTCATTTTACACCAATATGTTCTACAAAATTTTTCGTAACTCAAATAACAATGAAGATTTTTCGGTTTCCCTTTAAACCTCTCGCTTTCTTTCATCCAATTTCAACCAAGAATTAATTAATTAATAATACAACAGGAAGTCACATTTTACACCCATTTTATTTTATAAATTTTTTTTCATAATAATGACGAAGATAATAATATTTTAAATTCTGGTCTGTCTCGAAACTCCCCTTGCCTCATCTTACAGTTAACAAAATAGACACAAACACACACAAATATATATATTCAAATAGAGAGTTTTTTTGACCGTAGATATTATTATTAGATGATTTTAGTTGGGGTTCGGTTAAGGTAGATCCAAAAAAAATAGAAATTTAAAAAAAGTGTATTTTTTATAAAAGATTATCTGCCAACGTTTCGGCTAAGACGAGAGAGGACGTCCTGTCCCTAAGTTCACAGGGACAGTTCAGTCCATGACTGGAAAGTACCAGGTATAAGTAAATGGAAATGTGAACTTAGGGGCAGGAGGTCCTCTCTCGTCTTCATGATAGCCCTGAAGATGGCTTACAATTTAAGCCGAAAATTTGGCAGATAAAATTTCTAAAAAAATCAGTTTTTTTAAATTTGTATTTTTTAAAATCTACCTTGACCGAATCCCAACTAAAATCATCTATACAAATATATATATGTTAATGGCCCTAATTTTCAGCTTTCCAATGAAGGATTAGTTGATAGTCATGCCTTAGTACCAACGTAAATAGCTTAAGTATTCAAAAATACCTAAACGAACAATTTAAACAATGCATTTCTCCCCTATAGTGCGCCCCTATAGTTAATAGTAATTATAAAGAGTATAAAACATTTTTATTACTATAAATTGTGTATGTTGTACAACATTATTATATTAGTACATATTTATTATATACTATGAGAGCACATTGCAAGATGCACGCTGTGCAGGATGTAATTTCTAAATAAATAAAATAACTATGAATTGTACTAAACGTATATATTGCCTTAAGTGATTTTATGTAATGCAGATAAAAGTTTTCGAGTTATGACGCGAGCCCGCTGAAGGAGTTGAGGAAGAGGGGCGATGAAAGAGTGGTCCTGATTGGAAGTGACCAGAGACCCCTGGGAGCCCCTGCCCAACCAGAGAGAGCCTTTCTCTTTGAAAACTCCCCGCTCTCTCTAATCGAATGAGAGGACGACTCGGAAATCCAATTCCCTCCCTCACGCATGTTAAATTGCGAGTGTCTTAATTGGGCCGCCTGGATCGGTGCAGGGCATTGTGGGTGTAATGAGCCGGAATTGTCTCTGATTCCCGACTTGTCCGACACAATCCTCGTCTTGATTCTCTCCCACGGACAATGCGCTCTCCCTCCCCCCTGCGTCTCAAACCGAGCTCCCCGCTCCTCCCACTAGTCCTGACTGCGAAAAAAAAAAAAATATCAAGAATTTCCCCTAGTCGTTTCTTTCATTCCGTGTGGAAAAATATAGTATTTCTCTGGTTGGAAAACGACTGTTGATGATGGAAGGAGTGTAGGAGACGGAAAGCTGGAGATCACCCATTGTACAAATGATAGTGAGAGGCAAACAGGACTACTCCCCTTTGAGGGTTGTTTGCCGGCCGTGATTACAGAATACAGGGTTCTCCCTTATATTAACTACACAAACCGAGCGCTCACCCCCACTGTTTTCATCCCCCACGCTCAGACCTCGAGTACAACCTACCCATAATGAGAACTAATGAAGCTATCGCGTCAAAGGACTCCCCTTGCATACATATCGGGCCTGCATATCATCTGTTCTGTCGCAACCGACTGTCCTCTCTTCTTCAGCCAGATAGATATTGAGCAATGCTAACAAAATATCTGCTTATTATTGCTTAAGACTGAAGATTAAATGCAAAAACCGAGCAATATTCATATTTTCTTCTTCCTGTTTGGACCATGTCATTTTATTCTGAGCAACCAAGCTTTCGCATATCAGAGTCTTCTTCGGGGTTACAATGGAAGACTTCTACTGTAACCCTGAAGAAGCTTAGAGAATGATGAGCGAAAGCTTGGCTGTTAAAATGGCATGTTCCAGACAAAAAGAAGAAAATATGAATATTGACTCGGACAGTGGAAGTCTCCGAGGACAAATACAAGCAAGTCCACTATTATTAAAACCAGCCTGAATAATCGAAATTCTAACCTCCTCTCAAAATGTGTTAATTAATTTTTCAAAACAAATAGAATGTGAAAATATAAGTCCATCGTATTTTGAGAAAGATAGAACCGATTGGCATACATCTCAGATCTGTGAAGCTGATTTTATACAATCTTGATCCAAAAATTAATATTTTGGGGTTAATTTTTTGAAAAATTTAATTATGTTATAACCGGCAACTCCTATGTACTTGGCGTTAGTGCAGTTTTCACCAACATATTATTATGATCAATATTTCTTAAAATAATAATTTAAATTTTGTTTTATATTCGTAGGTCATGACTTTAATTGAAAGTTATACTATTAAAACAACTATAATTGCGAATAAGTGAAACTGTGTTTCACCTCTCGATCAGGGGTTTTGCTCCTACAGTTTTCACTGTATCAATTGTAGGTTATCAAATTAGTATCATTTAAATTAATTTTCTAGAGAACAAAAATTAATTTTTTTTATTAGTAAAATACGGCGAATGAAAATTACTAATTTTTTACTCACGTTTTTAATGAGGCGCAATAACCGAAGTGGAACCTAAGATTTGAATAAATAGGTTTTGTTTATAGATTTAATTTAGAGTGGGAAATATTCCTATCAATAAAACAAAATACATTATTGTATAAATTGTATTTTATGATAAGAGTATTTGAATACTAATGTAAATCTTTAAATGTTTTTTTTAGCAATATTAAACATACGGAAGTGGATTTCCATAAAACAAGCCACTTTTAAAATATAGCAATATTTAAATAACAGAACTGAGGTCGCGAGGCCATCTTCGTTTTAGTCATTGACGTTTGGATTAGAGTGAAATGGAAGCTTGCTGTGGAAGAGTGTGAAGCGGGTGGAGATAAGATATTGAACGAAAGGAATATTAAAGTCCTGATGAAGGGTAGAGTTGGATACATAAAATGGAGCGTTTGCAATTATTCTTAGGACTTTGGATAGAAAGGATTGTATTCGCTGGATGTTGGAAGGTTTAACGGCACCCCAGAGTTCTGCATCGTATGTCCAGATCGGTCGTAGCAGTGCCTTGTACAGTGTCAGTTTATTGTGAGCTGTAAACGCCTGCTTAAAAGTTTGTATACGAGTCCATAGCGTCTGTTGAGTTCTTGTAACTTACGTTTAATATTTTCGCCGCAGTTAAGTATAGAGCCAAGGTGGAATCCAAGGCAACGGGTTGAATTAGAGAGAGGTATAGGGATGTTATTATACGTGACAATACTTGAAGAATCTTTTCTCAGCTAAAAATTTACTTGTGGGCATTTGGACTCGTTTATTTGCTGTATCATTGCTGAATAGTTTCAAGGTGGTTTTGTAAGATATTGGGAGCGGTTTTGGAATCAGAATGGGAAAAGAGGATCGCTTTGTCATCAGCAAAGAGGTCCAGGAGGGCATCAGGATGGATAGGGATGTCCGCAATGTACAGGTATATATGTAATAGGCACTGGGGTAATCACTCGTCTCGAGTATTACTGATTTACAGCAAATACAGAAAGAATAAGGCACTCCACTAAAAGGTGCTGTTAAAAAACAGCACGAAGGAGATAGAAAATGTTGTTTTTTTTCGAATAAATTATTGAGTTTATAATTTGAAAATAGTACTATTTTTGCATCCTCAAACTGGCCTTGCGTGTTTGAGTCCTACCTTAGATATTCGTCGATAATTAAAGTCAGCATTATGTGAGGGGGCTTAGAACAGGGTGGTAACCTTCGATAATCATTCTTATCTAAAACCAAGTGGTTCTACAGGAGGCCAAAAATACCAAAATTAAGTGATAATGGTTGGATATATGGTCATGGAGCTAATCTATCCCTGAGCGGGAGACCGTACGAGGGAGGGGGAGGCGTCCCATTCACTGCTCCCGGCCCCGCGTATTTCGGTTCTCCTAAAAATACTTACCTGGCTATTTTCGAAGTGATTTCATGATATTTCCGCCCCACTTGAGTCGAGTGAATGAACTTCACCCAGTTATCCGGAGGTCGGGGTTCCATGCCCATACTTTGCAATCTCCTGATTCCGTTTACCTGTCTTCATCCAGTTATGTGGAGGATATGCTTCGATCCTATTTATCCTGCCCTCCTGAGATACTTACGAACATCCAGAAGTCTGTATTCTATTCTCTTCCTCGCCACCCTACTGTTTTTGGGGCCAATATTCAAGGGGTCGTGGTTCCATCCTATTCTTCTCAATCTCTTAGTTCTGATTATATAACAGTCCTTACTGAGTTATCCAAAAATATGTCGAGGCTCATTCATGATTTTTTTCACCTTCAATTTCTCCTTCTTAATAAAACTCCAGTCTGAAGAAATAAATATAAAATTAGATTGAACAGTTGGTCGAGTGCCAGTGAAAGTCATGAATAGTAATCCAAAGAAAAATCTGGAAATTCCTTGCTAATGGTCTTTGGCTCATAATTACATATGTTATACTTTTACAATTAAGAAATTAAACAAGAGTGAATTGGGGGTTTTCACACCTTATTCCTAATAATGTTTCATTAGGTAAAGCTGGAATAGTACAAGACTAAGTATATATTGAATGAAAAATTATTTTATTTTTAGAAGTATAGAGGCTGGATATGAAGAATCAAAGGGGAGAGCATATGGTACAACCGACACACAATCCTCTGATATTTCATACATCATTATTTTATTTACTCGAAAACAGGTCAGATTAAAATTTTATGAAAGTTTTTTTTATTTAAACAATTAATGAGAGGGAATAGAATAAAAAAATCTATCTGTCCCAGCCAGGAATCGAACCTGGATCTCCGCTATCCGGAAGGTGCATTGAAGAAGCTCCTTCGAGTACAAGACGAAGTTCTCGCCTTTCTCGTGGGTTAGGCTCTTGCTAGTGTAGAGGGGATTGAATGAGACATATAGCGCGTCCTGGTAGCATAACTGGTAAATGCACCGGCCCGGATAGCAGGAGATCCAGGTTCGATTCCTGGCTGGGACAGATAGATTTTTTATTCTATTCCTTCTCATTAATTGTTTAAAATTTACGTGGGATAAAATACCACAACCAAAAAAAATTTTTATAAAATTTTTTTTTTTTTTTTTTTTTTTTTTTTTTTTTCAGAAATCGATTTTTTACATACTTATTCTTACTAACATTTTAAATTTAATTTAAATGTCTATATGGTTTAAGAGGAATAAACTGCTGAGTAAGCTTTGATATGATATTCGTATTTTAGAAAGAATCATAAGATCCATTAAAAGATCATGCTATTATCAGGAAAACGATAACTGCACATATTCTCCAAGGATTTAATAATTGATATGCCGTCCTCTTTTATTTCTGTAAGAGAAGTTCTACAGAAATTATGCTCCTTCAGGACATTTTATGACAGAAAATATACCACTAAATGTGGTCTGTTATGATAGAAATATGCCTGGACTTGAAAAACAATAGCTTTACACACACGCAAACACAAACTCTTAACTCAGATGTAAATTGACTCACATAACATAAATTTAAGTAAACAAAGATGTATGTAAAATAAAAGTGACAGCAGAGTTTTTGATCGGATTGATTCATACAAGATGTTGAAGTCATTCAACATTTATTTTTATTTTTATCCTGAAATTATCTTCCTTTTATTATTTTTATTTTAAATATGAAAAATTAAATATTATTTTAATTTCATACATTTTAGTTCCATAAATCATTTTTTAATTATGATTATAATTGTAAATAATAAGTTTTGAGTTTTATTTTGATTTTTGATATTTTGATTTCTTATTGAACTATAATTTTACTAATATAAACAAGGAGAGAGAGAGGCAGGTCACACGGGGGAGAGAAGGAATTCGTTGTTGTTGTTCAAATACTCTTAAGCCTATCAGTTAAGCTTTGTCCCTTGACGTGATAGCACCGTACTGTACAAATGATTCTCGCTATTTTCCTATTGTCGTATATATCATTATTTAAGCCTATTAATACTCTTAAGCCTATCAGTTAAGCTTTGTCCCTTGACGTGATAGCACCGTACTGTTCTAGTGATTCTCGCTATTTCCCTATCGGAGACATTTCAAGTTGATTGAACATTTTATTTTCCTGAAATAGCGACATTTGATTATTTAATTTTTTGAATCATTGATTATTATCATTACGGAAGAGTGCTAATCAATACCACGCTAGTAATCCAACAATTAGCGCACTGCCAACATCTCACCGAAGCCGTACTTTGGCCGACGCTGCCTGCACACCTGTCTTTGACTGCCGGCCGGCCTCATCAGTTCAACCAGACGACGACGTTTTCTTCTTCACCCGGATTCGACGCAGTTTGTTATTTTCAACAATCTTATATTCCGTGAGCTTTATTCCTTCTCTCTCTCTCCTTCGTACAACAACAAATCTTCTAAATAGTTGCAGTCAAAGTAAAAATTAGGATTTCACACAATTTTTACAAACTATTTATGTTAATTATTTAATTTATTATTTCTAATTAAGTTAATTTCTTTTGTAATTCCCTTGAATAAAATATTTTTCTATTTGTTAAACAAATGCCAATAAACCATTTTCATTGTAAACCTATAAATTCTGTACTTTTCATTTCATGAAACATCAACATTTTTCTTGCTCCCTTTTTTGTTAAAATTGCAAATAATTTATATACATTTCATTTATGCTATGACAATATTATTGTGGTGCTAATTCAGAAGTCACAATTAATATTGGGAAATTCATTATTGCATACACTACAACCAGACCCGGCATTTAGTGTATGAGGATTTCTACCCCTGGTTCAGCCTCCCCACGCAACACAAGAGAAATATATTGTGTAATTATTTACAATTTTTACTATTTACTATTGTTATAAAAGCCAAGCTGGACAAGGTGATCAAGGAAGCATTGGACAAGCAGGTGTTAAGCTGCTTGCTTGGATAGGAAGAGCTAGGGGAGGGAGCGACAATCGGCCCTTGTTTACCCTCTCGCCCCATTTCCTCCCTAAACAGAACTCCCCCTTTGTGTGGGCCGTCCAAAGCTAATCTGTTTGTAATGATGAACTGTTGCCACAACCTCTTCTTTACGTGTCAGCGAAGACTGACTTCATATTCAGTAAAAAAAAAAAAAAAAAAAAAAACAAAGTTAGTATCTTAACTACAACATTAGTCGGTTAATTACAACAGAAGGAAATGAGGAGGAAAACAACACTTCTTTAACTTCAATGCAATTATTTTTGACGTTCGTCTTAAATTGTATATGAAATCACCTAATCCACCCTCGTTCACAATTTAAACCACTGGTAATGCTCTAATTCAAGATAAATTCAAATTTCAATCGAACTTTATGATGCAGAAGAAGAAAGGTAATTTACTAAAATGAGAAAAGGTTCAGTAGCATTCTTCTCTTCCATTCCCTGACGAGGGGCGACCCGTTTCCCCGAAAACATGAATTCTTTACGTGTTAAAGATTTAGATTGTGCACTAAATTAAGTTATTTACCTCAAGTCAAAAGTAAAAATAGATCTATTGGAACAAGCAAACATTGTATTTAAAATAACTCGTTTATGTGAGAATTTTACCATGAGAAATGTTAACAAAACTTGAGAAAATGGATAAGATTTTATTCTTCCCTTAAAATGCCAATAAATTCTTAATCATGGCGAATATAGTCAAACTACAAGAAAGTGGCGAAACGATTGCAAAAAAAAAAAAAAACAAATTGCATAATAGATGTAAAATCAGTGTGTCGTAACAGATTTCCTATAGAAAAATCTTGCTATTTCTGAAGAAAATTAAAAAAAAAAAAAAAACATTCGACAGAAAGTNATATATACATATATACAACCAAAATATTTTAAATATGCACGGCAAAGTTTCCTCCGTAATATCCAATAATTAATTAAGAATATTTAAATTTTTTTTCTGATTGTAACGGTGATTTGTATTTCAATACACAGACACACACACAGGAACGCGCTCAGACACACAAATACAAGCACACCATGCGCACTCGCACACACATGTTTTTTAATATTTTGAAGAGTACTAGCAAAGATACAAATTTTTAAAATATTTGTATGAATAAGTAAACATCGGTTGAAAGACAAATTTTAGACATAAGCGGAAAGACAACAATGCATTATTAGGTAGGGTTATTTTTTTAAATGGAATTTTTGCACTGTATCGCTTCTTAAAGTTATCTTATGATACTTATTTACCAAAACTAAATTCTCAGTTTCCTGATGGTCACTAAAGCGAACAACTAGTAGGTCATGTGAGTTCTACCCACCAGTTTCTAAGGGATGGATAGTTTATGATACTGGGAGTTAAATAGGATACTTGCGTTGTACATTAGTTGCACGGTGTCACTATACAAATAATCATGGTGTTCAATGACCGGAGATCAAGAGGCAAAGAACAAATTTTTACAGCTGGAATAATTCAATTACAATCTTATTTTATTTTTGGTTCGAATTCGAGTGGTTTTACATAGAGTTGTCAAGGACGAGCAATTGTTCGTGGTTAAATACAAAAAGATATGAAAGGAAGGGACTATTAATGGACGGATGAAGTGGAGGTTGGTCGGCGAGAGACAAAGGATCGCCTCGTTAGCAGAGAATGAGAAGAACCACTCGATATTCAACTGAATGCTCTCCGCGATTTGTTGTGGTAATTGAGCGTTGTCGACTTCCTCCCATTCAACACTTCCATCCCCTCGACACTCGAACACAACGGGTATACTTCAATCCTCAGTTTGGGGGAACCGACACCGGCCCACGCTGAATTTATGCTAGTACTAGCAGTGGACAATGAATGTCTCAACAGATTCAAAGTAACACTTTCGGCAACCGACCGATTAATTCACTCTCAGCCTTAAATATATTTAAATGTCAATAAGCCTGGATAAAGAAACAATGAAATCTTCTAATTAAATACAGCATGAAAAAAAGTAGAATTCTATTTTTATTTGATGAGCCCATGGAAATATTATTATATTACAAGAAACAAGCTACCGATAGATTCGATAAAATATACTTTATTTATTCGCGCAAAGAGATTAACATATTTTGACGGGACCATCAGAAATTTCTTTAACATAGCTAGGTTAACTGTACTGATTTTGGACGTTTGCAGTTTTCATCAAAATAGTTAAAACATTTTTGGCCTGATGTTCCATAGAACACCCAAACCTAATTAGTTACCAAAAGAAGAGTTTTTTTTTTTTCTAGTCATGGAAATGTGAACTTAGGGACAGGACGTTCTCTCTCGTCTTCATGATAGACAGGTGTGCCCTGAAGATGGCTTACATGTAAGCCGAAATGTTGGCAGATAATCTTTTTAAAAAAATACACTTTTTTAAAAATTTGTATTTTTTTGGATCTACCTTGTCCGAACCCCAACTAAAATCATTTAATACTAATTAGTTACCATTCTTCATTGAATTGGGAAAACCAGGCGGACACACCATAATCACACACACCATCTCTAGTGTGCAATACTCTAGTGTGACAAAGCAAATCCTTAACATATGCTTTTTACCAGACCTCTATGACTCGTTGTAGGACTGTTTACACCAGTAAAGGGCCATTCTTCTACTCGACTGAGCTGTTCCCCGTGCAGGAATAAATTCAGTGATTCATCTTAAATTGGATTTTTAGGATATGTAAATCCTTTTCGGAATTCAGGAAGATCATTTGAGGCACAGGATATTGGCAAAATATATGATTATTTGATACGCTGTGTAGCTGAGAGAGAGAGAGAGAGAGAGAGAGAGAGAGAGAGAGAGAGAGAGAGAGAG
>KZ808558.1:158939-181467 GCA_000696205.2 Oncopeltus fasciatus | reverse complement strand
TATATATAGGATACTTCAGCATTATAACATGAACAAAAGTAATGAGTAAATCTCCATTTTATGCTTAAGAGTTAAGTTTATTGCAAAAAAAAAAAAAAAAAAAAAAATTCAGAGAAGTTCCGTGTTAAAAAGTAATTGCATCTCTGTTATATTGCAATAGCAAATTAAGAAAACCTGAAGCTGTAACAAAAATATGAAATAAAATTATTTCATACAAATTCCTGGACATGAATAATGCTAACGATACTAAAAGAATAATAATAACTACTGCTACTAAGGTGCACTATTGATGGGCTTTGGCCTTCTTTGTAACATTTTCCCATTCTTCTCTTGATAATGCTCTCTCTCAGCAATTCCTGACTAACATATGGTTCATGAGTCCCATAACCTCAATCCACCTCCGTTGAGATATTGCTCTTTTCCACAAATACACAGTCCCAGCAGAAATCTTAATGAAGGTCTTCTATATGAACAAACTATTGAATGAGTCTTTTAATAAAATGGACTACATTATTGTTGTTACAATAATAAGTTGTGTATGGTTTTGATTTTAAATAATCTGGCAACCATGAGAGGTCCATGTATTCATCGTAAATCTCATATAGTAAACAGCTTCATTGATGATGGTGATATTTAAAGCTCAAGTATTTGCTACCTCATTTACCATTAGCCCTATTTTCTCACTTTATTCTTTTTGAGTTTTGTAGCTTTCTTTGAGAGAATGCAAACTTCTTGAAATTAAACAATTTTCATTAAATGACTATGACTAGTAAAGAGTGCAATATTATCATTAACATTCAACTTTTGTACTATGTAAAATCATTTTGCCCACTAGCACATTCAATACTCTGTGAACAAGCTTAATATCATAGTTAGGAATATAATACATAAAAAAAAAACACACACACACACACACATATATATATATATATATATGTGTGTAACAATTAATTTTCATATCATCATCAAAATATTCATTAGGATAAAAATTTCATTTCCAAATTTACCTTCCAGTTGTATGATAATATGAAAGGTAATATATATATCCTGTCATTGATCGATTCTCTTTGCCTGCCTCTTCTAAAATTTCTTGCTTTATCAGCTATTTCTCTCACTTTTCTAGGCTAAGCATTGTTCTTATATTATGTTTTCATTATTTCCAATTAGTATTGATGCTATTGGTTTTCTGAATAATATATTTATTTTTTAAAGGGAAGTGCTGTTAACCCCACACTCAAGCACCAAACTGGTGGACCAGGTCATTTGATTTATGAGTTATTGTATCAAGGCTGATTAGTTTTGCTGTACATTATAGAGCTAGCAAAGCATGATTTTATTTGGTAGTTTCCTTCTTCTATACAGATTGTCTTCTCTGCATCTTTGAAGTCTGTCTCCCCAGGGGGTCAATTTACCATTGTTTACAGGATAGGAATAAGAAATATCCAGATATATTATTTCTTGAGAAATGCCTGGTCTACAAGAAAGTAGCAAATGAAGACTGAGTACTGAAGAAATCAAAATAATTGTGTGAAAAAATTTAGGAGTTAGTATTTTTACAAGTATTGTTTAAATAGAATAACATGAAGATATTAGAGAAAATCTATTAATTGGCAATCGAAGCACAACATCCATGGCAAAGACAAAAAATCTCAAAAAGTATTAAAAAAAGATTTATGTTTTTTATCAGAAAAACAAAAAGAAAATATTTTAATATAAACCATTTTTTACCAAAAGCAATTAGCTGATATAGGCACCAAAAGAGTTGACTTTTAATACTTGAAGCTTCTTTAAAAATTAAGTGTTTTAAGAAATAGTGCTAATTTTTACAAACTTAATATTAAATATTAAGTAAGAAAAATATTCTTCATCAATTCTTGGATTCCAAAAAGTTAACTACTTCATATTTGAATTACGTTCAAGACTATTAATATCTACACATTTAATACTATTAAACTAAAATATTTTTACTTTAATTATTTTTGGATACATTGGTTTATATACTAATTTTATTTTCATAAATATGAAAGCACTTGATATATCTGAGCCAATGTGAGCCAGCAAAACAAATTTTATTGATAACACTGAACAACAAAGTTTTTGTTTCGGGGCTGAAATTGGCTGATTTTAATGTATTTCCACGTGTTAAAACCGAAAATGACCATAAAAATTATATATTAGCTCTTGTTTTCAAGATATAGTATCATTCTATTATATATATATATTGAGTTTTCAACAAATGAAATATTTCATCACCAACAGTTGGTACACATGTTTGTTTACATAACACCCATCTCATCAGCTGTTCATAAGTAGTAAACATAACCTTTGCGAGTTTGTCAATTGTAGGCACATGGTTGCTATTGAAATTATCCTGTGAAGTTGATTTTTAAATTAATTTAAGTGCTGATCTGAAATGCCTCGAAAGTGTGTGAATTCTGTTGATAGCTTTTGCTATATATGTGGTGAAATAACATTTAAGGCTCAGAAACGTAAAATGTCACCTATCATTAAGACTGCCTATGAACATTATTTTGGTGTAAAAGTTGGGGACCAAGATAAATCATGGGTTCCTCATATATGTTGTAATTCTTGTTCCGTCATATTGCGAGAGTGGCTGAAAAATAACAAGCGGGCAATGGCTTTTGCAGTACCTATGGTTTGGCGTGAGCCTACCAATCATACAGACGACTGTTATTTCTGCTTAACTCCTCCCATTAAGCAAGGTTTATCTATGAAGAAAAGAGGAACGGTGAAATACCCTAATCTCCCATCTGCTCTTCGGCCTGTACCACACTCAGACAATTTGCCAGTCCCTTCTCCACCCCAAAACTATGAAATTTTAGAGGAAAGTGATGAAGTCTGTTTACAAGAAGCAACCCATCCTTCTACATCCTATGACCCTGATTTTGATGTAAGCGATAGGTCTAGTGATCCGCACAGAATTAGTCAAGCAGAGTTGAGTGACCTTATAAGAGATCTTGGCTTGTCTAAGGAAAAGGCTGAGCTGTTAGGGTCAAGACTACAACAGTGGAATCTTCTAAAACATGATGTTTGAAGCTTCTTCAAGCTTACCACCAACTTGGATGCAACATGTCCTTAAAAATTCATTTTCTTCACTCTCATCTTAATTTCTTCCCACAAAACTGTGGAGCTGTGAGTGACGAACATGGAGAAAGATTCCATCAAGACATTGCCTTAATAGAACAGAGATATCAGGGCCGTTGGAATGAAGCAATGCTTGCAGACTACTGCTGGTCTGTGTGTAGGGATGCTCCAGAAGTGTTTTATAAAAGACAAGCTAAACGACAGCGATCTTACAATACATCGGATTGACTTAATTGAAATTTGGTGGTACAAACCTCTTTTATTTGTCAAAACACTAAGAATAATGTTTTTTTAAATCAATTTTGTACTTAAAATATTCTAAAAGAAACATAACAATATTGTTTTTTGTACTTTCACTTTTCAGGTATAGTATAACTACTCTTTAAGATTAAGTGCTGTATATCTCAAAAACCAGAGCTAATAAAAATTTTTCAATGTTATTTTCGTTTTTATCACCCCAAAATTTGTAGAAATAGACTAATTTAGTGTAGGAAACATTCAAAAAATATTTTTTTGTTGTGCAGTGTAATATGAAATAAAAGTAAGCTGTATACTGTTTTAATAAAGTATATTGTTTAAAGTTAGATTAATAATGATTTTACTGATAAAGAAAAATGATTTCTTAGTTTAATTGGGATAAAAATTATACCTGATGATTATCAAATTCCCGTTCAAGAATTTTTTCTGCTTGAAAAGCTCTTATTGTAGTTAGTCCTTGAATTGAGGCATTAACATGTGCAAAAACAGGACTTCGAGCTGGAAATTGAAATAGCTATTAAGTCAAACATACTAACATCTATATGATCAGAAATATACATCAGAAGATTTTGTCATAAGTGTCTTCAACATTATAAAGCAAATCCAAAGTAATTCACTCTACTAACAGTTGTCAATATATTAATGAAACTCAATCAAAATAATACTACTATGTATTAAAACAATACTTTCAGGGCCAAGAAATTCTTGATAAACACTGCCCATTAAAAATAAATAATTAAATTTTCTATTTAAAATTTATGTAGTAGAAATATTATTTTGGATTAAGAGAGGTTAATTATTACAATTAGGGTTATCAAATAATATACAATATTTCCCACTTTGTTTATATTTTTCTCAAGTGCAGAGAACTTTCAGAATCAGTGACTACATCTTCACTTTCTTGAGAATTACAGAAGTGGTGGCCCTGATAGGAGAGAGAGAGTAAGGTAAGGACCTCTTGGTGTGTAGAGATGGCAGCTGGAATAATGTAAATACTGCTGTTTATTAGTGGGCTTGATGAGAACACTAGTGATGAAGTGGTTGTGTTCACACCAAGCTTTTGGGACTCCTAGTCTGGAAAATATATCTGGATGATATTTTTATGATTTGGACACAAGGACAGGAATCCCTATCCACATTCTTAGATGACCTGAATAAGGCGTTTTCCATTAAGTTAATAAAATAATGAACAGCAGTATTTATATCATGCCACCCTCCAAACACCTTCCTTATCTTTCTCTCTCCTATCTGGACCACCGCTTCTGTAATTATCAAAAACCATAAGAGAATTACTTAGGATTCATAAAGAATCTCTTCTTCAAAGGGATTATCCACCCCAACTCCTCAATAGAAAAATCCTTCCTACAAACCGAACCTTCCATCCAAAACCTAAATCTCCTAATGCTCAAACTTCTATCCTGGTTACTAGATATTTCCAATCTTTTGATATTTGTATCGAGACCAAGATACACGAAGCTCTCCCTTTTATTCAGAACGATCATTCCACCAGCTCTCTACTATCACAAAAACATGGATTACATACAGGAAAGCCCATACCCTCTAGATATACTGAACAGAAAAAAAAAGTCTGTCCAAACCCTCACAAATCTACCAATACAAGGTACTTGGCCTTGTAACAAAAGCTTTTTATGTAGGAAAATGTACCACACCCCTAAATCTCTGAATTAATTGAATAATCATGTTCAAAACCACAGTCCCCTCTTACCATAGCAAGGCATGCTCAGAGTCGTTTAATGCGTTTTAATGATCTTTTCCAAGCTCAAGTGATTGAACAACTTCCCGATATGGCTTCAGATTTCCAACTGAAGATGAGAGACTGCCCATATATCCATATTCTCAAAGCCACTACAAGACCTGGCAGAAATTTCCAACAATAGAAGGATTAGGAAAATCCCAATTATCTATCCATTCCTTTGAGTCCTTTCCGCAGTACCAGTCTCTCTTCGCTCCCCACTGACGAAGGGTGAGAAATTCCCAAAAATTTTACTCTTTTTAATTTTTTCTTTTTGTTTGCTGATTGCACTCTTTATCCCACCTGTTCTTGATTATTATATATATGTAATGGTTTTTTTTAAATATAATTTTTATCTGTGCTGAGATAAATATGTCAGTGACTTTTATTTTTATTGTATTTTCTACAAATTTAATGTCAATAATTTAGGCATATTCAATTAGAAACAAACAGTAAACCTCCCTTCCTACTTTTCAGTTACAATAAACTTCAGTTTATATGCTTATATGCAGTTTATTATACACTTGTACAATATCACAAGTATTTTAAAAATATAACTGTCCAGATTTGACAATTAAATAATATTTGAAGAGTTTCATTTACACTTTAGGAATAATATTTTAAAAGTAACTTTTGTTAGAAGTTCAAAACTGTACAAGTTAACAATTAAAACTTACCAGTAAGTAATCCAATAGTCTCCGCCAGTGGCAAGTGCTTGAGTAAAAATACACATGAGAAATACTGCTACTGCGTAGAAAACACCAGCTCCAGAAGATAAGTATGCTGCATATACTTTCCCACTCACTGAACCTTTAGCCTGGGACTCAGCAACTTCAGTAGGCATATTAGTTTGTGCCTCATCAAAAAATGATGATGCGAAACTCTTAAAAAAAATATGATATACAAGTAAAATTTCACAATCTCNTTTTGGGACTCATACACATTTATACTATAAATACAATGATATTGGAAAAAATATTTATTATAATATTATTATCTTTATGAAAGAGGGAGGGAAAGAAAATTAGAGATATCCAGTCTTTTACGAAATTGAGTGCTCCTGCTTTGGCACTTATATTATAGGTGCATTGGATTTTATCTTTAGGAAGTCACTTAGGGATATAAAGTCCAACATCCCCACTTCCTGCAGTTGTTAAGACATCCAAGATTCACTGCCTTTTCCAGCTTTACCTCTAGTGCCTCCTGAACACTCATTCGTCTTCCTTTACTTTCAATCTGAAGTAAAGTGATTGATCCTCCCTGGTAGGTCCCACCCCCTCTATGACTTTAAATTTTACTATCTCGCGATTTTCTGAAATGCTCTCGATACCGTTGCTTCAGCTTCTATCTGTCTGTCCGATATTGTATTTAGACAAGACCCACATTTTATTTTGTACACCCCGGACTTGTCACCTGTTGGTATTGGATCTCTAAATGGTCTCTGACCTGATGCTCAGGTGATCTCTAAGGCTCTAACCCTAGTTATGCACTACACCTAACCCATGTTTTCTTAACGTGTTCCCCATTTTTTTAGAAAGTGAGCCTATATATGAACACATAAAACACCAACTATAGAGGGTTTTTTTTTCTTCTTTTTTTTGGGGTCTATTGTTCTATTCAACTTTAATCTTATTCTATTATTTAATAATTTATCTATAATTTTTTGCTTGAATTATTATTTTCAGCTATTTGTTTTATAAAATTAAGTGCATTCAGGTACACATCATCAGCTAAAGGTACCGATAGAAGTCAGTCAATCTAAAATATATATATAGATTTACCATTGTTTTTGGAATGAGGCTGTGCCTATTGCTATATCTGTCTGGGTGGGTTTATGAAAAAGTGAATAGTAAAAATTTTGTCTTTCATGATTTATAGTCAAGTCTAAATAACTCAATTTTCCATTGTAAATTTTATTCTTCTATGGCATCCGTTTATATATTTAAAAAATTCCTGCTATTCTTGTTCTGTTCCATTAAATATATAGAAGCAGTCCTCAACATTCAACATAACTTTTTCATAAAAAAATAAATTGCAAAAAAGGATAACTAACAATAAAAGTGCACTTATTCTTTTCCATATCCAAGCTTTCACCTTGTCTGTAAAATTTGTCATTAAATTTAAAATTATTTTGGTTAAGAACAAATTTAATAAGTTGATTAATTCTTTTGAAATTAAAGGGTTGCATTTTTAATATTAAGTTTCCAAGAGAAGATAATTTTTAGTGCAAGGGAACAGAATAAAAAATCTAACTGTCCCAGCCAGGATGGGGACTGGCCCGGATAGCAGGGGATCCAGGTTCGTATCCTGGCTGGGACAGTTAGATTTTTTATTCTGTTCCCTTGCACTAAAAATTATCTTAGCAGGGGATCCAGGTTCGTATCCTGGCTGGGACAGTTAGATTTTTTATTCTGTTCCCTTGCACTAAAAATTATCTAAATTTACGTGGGATTAAAGACCACAAAATAAATAATATTTATAAAATTAAAATTAAAAATAAATTAAGAAGAGTCATTTAAACAGCTTGACAATGTCAGCTCCTCCGAGCATGAGCGATATATTCGTCGGCCTCGGAGGTTGGACTCTCGACACTAGTGCGGGGAATTTAATAACTTATCAGACTTGTCCCGGTAGCATAAGTGGCAAATGCACCGGCCCGGATAGCAGGGGATCCAGGTTCGAATCCTGGCTGGGACAGTTAGATTTTTTATTCTGTTCCCTTGCACTAAAAATTATCTAAATTTACGTGGGATTAAATACCACAAATTAAATAATATTTATAAAATTTCCAAGAGAAGGTTTACTACATGTCTTGGAGCTATACTACCAAATAAGTTCTTGACATCAAAAGATGTAAGAATACACTTTGGTATTAATTTTAAACATTTAAAGGTATTTATTAGTGATAAGACTATTGAGCATGGTATATACTGGCTTGTAATCTGCAGGGTTTTAAAACAGTCTTATAATATATTTTGCCAGATTTTCAGATGGTGTAGAATTGCGTTACTCAATAGGATAGAAGGGACTCAATTGGACTTCATTATGCAGTTTGACAGTGCAATAAAGTCTACGGGGTAATCGATTCATCTCCACATTTCTCTCTCTACCCTCCTTTTTAAATAAAACTATATATCTGAGAGAGCTTTCTTTATATCATTAATACAGGTTTCTCTGGGGTCAGCCTCCAAATCCGAACATTTTTATCATCTATTATAGTAAGAGTTTTTATCACATACTCTTCTCTAATGATAATGACACAAGCTTGGCATATATTGGCTTTGGTAAAGATAATTTTTATACCATTAATTGTTCGGTATTGGGAGTGACCCCACCAGATTTGTTTTTGTTTTTATATAATTATTCATTATGTTTGAGCATTTAGCATCAGTTTTAATATGGCCCTCAATGCATTCCATGGCTACCACTAGCCTAACCATTTATTTTTTTTAAATTTTCTTCTTAGGACAGTATTTTAAGCCCTTATTTTATAGTGACATTTCATTATCATTGAAATTGACAGGGGGCAGATTACATTTACATTCTATGTTATCTACATTTCTATTGTCCTTAATATTAAGCCTCCTCTCACTGATAATGGTATCTAAGGCCTTTAACTTTTTGTTTACTTTTTTATAGAGTTTGTGCCTTAATGTTTTCCACAATTTCAATTTTATTTTCTACATTAACCAACTCTGCATAACATAAATCTTTAACAAGTCTTTCACTTGTATTAGCTACATATGAATACAAATTTTCCCTTATAATAAACCAATTTTTTTTACAAGGTAAAAGACTGGATATTTCTAATTTTCTTTCTCCATCTCTTTTATATAGATAATAATATTATAATGAATATTTTTTAGTGAGAATGAAAGCAATTGTATTTCTTAGTAGAGAATTTGTTAGGGTTCGGTCAAGGTTGATAAAAAAAAAAAATACAATTCTAAAAAAAGTGTATTTTTTTTATATTATCTGCTGACACTTCAGCTCACGATTTAATGTCAGCAGAAAATAAAATACACCATTTTTTTTAAAAGTTGTATTTTGTTTTGAATCAATCTAGACTGAACCCCAACAAATTCTCTACTAATAATCTCCACAGTCAAAAATTCTCCATTTGCAATTTATAGTATGAATTAGTATGAGTCTGGAAATTAACTATTTCTTCTGTAGAATATTATACTGTTCCTTAATAGAACAGTCTGTATTTTTAATGTTAATAGTTTTAATGGATTAAAAAAAAAATTTATTTTTTTCTTGGCGTGTCAACCAACCATGGCGCTCATTAATGTCAATAAAAATTTTTTTAATCATTTTTTTTTATAAACTTTATTTACATATTACATTCTGTTAAAAATAAATAAAAATATTTTGTAATTTGATGCAATGAATAGTAAAAAAATAAATGACATTAATGAGGAGAGGTGACCAGTGACACCACTCTCAAATTTAATACTTTTATTCTTATTATTGTTTTAATTTATAGTTTATTCCAATGTTTGTAGATAAATATATACTTATAATTTTTATATGATAGATACAAAATATATTTATGCACTGCATTTATGCATCGAATAAAATTATTTTGTACATTGGTGATAGGTGACTGAGCTCCGAAAATGGAATCAGTGATTGTGAAAGCACTCAGAAATTAGACAAAAATTTATACAAAGCGCAAAGTATTATTATTATTAGGATTATTTGATAATCCTAATTGTCATCAACTTTGCTACCTAATTTAAAGAGTTAATTATTACTTTTGCAATAAAAGTAACACTATTATTAAATCATAAAAGGGTTAAAATATTAATTTTTAAATTTTCTTTGTATTGGGCAATTAATTTTAAAATAAACAAGAAAAAAAAATGGTATGCCAATGTTCTAAGCAGCCAAGTTAGGGAATTGAAAATACTTACTAACACTTTCTAGACGTTTTACACCTCTGGATGTGGACAAATAAAACACACGCAGGTAGTAAAAAATTATGGCACAGACACTGGTTGGAACTAGGAGTAGAGGATTAATAACTGATATTAATGATATTATTGCCAAAAGAGTTATACCAATCTAAAATTAAAATTAAACACAAATATTAATAAGTAATCTGAAATGAATATTTAATTGATAACATTATTTAATAACATTTTAATACCTTCAAAAATTACAAACCTGAATAACATCCATCATAGAAACTGGAAGAAGTTCATCAATAGCACCCATGTCTTTTGAAAATCGATTCAGAATACGACCTATAACATATTGCAAAATGTAGGTGACAATGTAGTTCCACAATGATATCACAAGCATTCTAAAAACATTTCTTAATGTGGGGTTAAATTTATGATGAATGAGACATTGTACACAATATAAAATGGATACAAATTTACTTTGTTGAAATTTAGATATAAATGAGTTTGGAAATTAGTTCATAAAAGTTATCCTAATAGAAATATAATATTCAAATGGAGAGTTTTTTTGACCGTAGGTATTATTATTAGATGATTTTTGTTGGGGTTTGGTCAAGGTAGATTAAAAAAAATACAAATTTAAAAAAAAGTGTATTTAAAAAAAAAATTATCTGCCGATGTTTCGGCTTACATTGTAAGCCATCTTCAGGGCTGTAGAAATACAATGTCATGAGAATACAATAATAATTTACAATATTATAATATAGAATTGCCATAATGTAATAGAATTATGGTAATTCTATATTATAATATTGTAAATTATTATTGTATTCTCATGACATTGTATTTCTACAGCACTGAAGAGGGCTTACAATGTAAGCCGGAACGTCGGCAGATAATTTTTTTTTTAAATACACTTTTTTTTTATTTACAAATTTGTATTTTTTGGATCTACCTTGACCGAACCCCCAACAAAAATAATTTAATAATTGAAATATAATATTTTTTCTTCCACAAGTGCTAAAAGCAATACTTCCAAGATTGTTGCTTGTAATGCTTGAGTTATGAGACTCAAAATATAGAAAAGCCCATAAACTCAGTAATTGAAATTTTCCACATATTAAAAATGATGGCAGATAATTTTTGCTATAAGAATAATTAAGTCTAAGCTCTGTTTAAAATTGTAAATGATTTTTTTCTCTTAAATATTATGATGAAAGGCCATCTCTAAGAATAGGAAAAAAAAAAATGTCTCAAGTGTATGGTAAATATCCTCATTGGGTATGGATTGTTCAGAAATAATAGACATTTTGATGTAGACAAAATAATTTTTGAGAAATGTGAAATATTTCTTGATCCTCAACTTATAAAAATAGTGAAGGTCTCCATTAGCAACTATTATTAAAGCCTTCTTTACATTTAATATCACAAATAGAGTTAGTAATTCCATTTTTTTTATAGGACCGTGGAGATTAAAAGTAGAATATTGATTGGGGTTAGTTCAAGGTTCGAGCTTGAACGAACCCGAACCAGCTCTACTTTTTTGTTTTTGATTTTGGGAAAAGAGATATTATTAAAGCTCCCCAATCAAGGGAATAAATACTGCGAGATAAATATAATGCTAATAAATTCAAGGATTTCAGTTATAATTTGACAGGGATAATAACTATCATTGAGATGAAGGATTCTAACATTCTTAAGTTTTGACTTTTTATTAAACTGTATTTTACTAATCTGTAAATAGAGATTAGTATCCCAAGTATTTTATACCTTATAGAATAAAATTTAGAATAGAATGATTCTAGAATCCATCATAAAATTATGATAACTGTTTAGAACTATAAGGGTAGCACTTAGTATTAATTATTATTATTTTTGATACTAATGACAACATTAGTGTCATCAGTTGTTTAAAATATTCAAGTATATCAGTAAGTTGTTTATATAGCTGATGACAGGCAAGATTAAACAAATAAATAATAGGTCTGATAAGTAATTAAAGTAACTCTTTTTGATCCCTTATAATGCAAATAAAATATTACATTAACTTTAAAAGGATGTGATAAACCAGATCAGACATTACTCTGTAATTTATTTCAAATAAGGAAACAGAGATAACTATGGTTTTCTTTCTTAAAAACCTATTGCACACCATATGTATAGTTGCGTGAACGCTTATGTAAAAGTCTCTAAATTTCTCACTAAAATAAAAATGTTAAATAGTACTATTTTTTCGAAATCTAATTAATATCATATGTCTTAATTTTTAAAATGACTAATCAAGTTCAAAGAGTATAAATAATAATTAATTTTAAAACCAAATTACCAGAAGTATTATTGTTGAAAAACCACATAGTTGCTCGAGTGATGGAGACAAACATATTATTATGGAGCTTGACAGAAGATTTCATGCACATATTGAAAAACATAAATGATCTTATGAGAACAACGATAAGAGTGGCAGCAGTAAGCCCACTGAAGACATAAATGCATTCTTCTCTGGTTAAGATAATGGGGAAAGAATCTAAAGAGGAATCAACTCTAGTTTCATTAAAGGGAAATTCGTTCATCAACGTTGTAGTGGTACCAGTTCTAGTTCCATTAAACATATCACTTGCAAGTTTGTAGTCTATCAATGATGAATTTGTATCCACAGATTGTTGCTTTATGGTCCCATTTTTGTTAAAAATGTGTTCTTCCATATTCACCCTAAAAGGGAAAAAAAAAAACACTTTTCTATAATAAAATTGGTTATTTAAGTTTTGAAATTACAATGAATTCAAAGATAAAAAAATATTGACAAATAAATGAAAATGGGAGTTTTAGAGAATAATGTAGTTTATAAAAGAGCAGAAAAAAAAAAGATGACTATAATTATATATAATTGTCATTTTTCATGTCAAATTAGTAAAATATATAAAAATGATTGTTTAGTGATAAACCGAAGTCCCTAAAGCTATACATTTTTTAGAAGTAGATTGCAAACTCTAATGTTGAATAATTTTATAACTGTATAATTTAGAATTAGAGTTCTCCCAATACAAAAAAATAATTCCTATTTTTTAATCCTGTAAAACTACTAACCCTATTTTTAAAAGTCCAATTCCTATTTGGTCACACATTCTGTCATAAAATTCTAAGTATTATACAAAAAAGACTCTATTATTTAATAAATAGATTGGATAATATGGTTTAAAATATTATAAATTTTGCTCAAAACCAATCATCTATTAAGATATTCCCACTATTTTATGCTCCACAGAGCAAAGAATTTACAGTAAACACCTTCACCAGGACCAGCTGATACTTATGGGTAAAAGGGTTGCTACTAGCAGGCTCCACTTCCCCAGTCAGCAGCACAGATTGCTAAAATAGCAAATTACATCCATCTTAAACTTTATATGAGGCAGCAATAAAAAAAAAGAGCTGTATAATCCAAGCAGATTTCCCATGTTTCATTAAAGATAGTTATAAATAAGAGTAATGACAAAATTTAATTTAAAAACTGTAAGAAACAATGAATGTAAAAGTTATATCCACTAAAGTTAGTTTTTTCTAGACAGGTCTAAAATTAAAAAAAAAAAAAAAAAAAAAAAGAAGACCTTTGATAATGAGAATTTTCTCTTCCTGTAACTGAAAAAAAGAATAGAATACAATCAGNAGAGAGTGCAGTGCACACACAAAAAGAATTGTGATTTTTTTCTTTTTGTGTGTGCACTGCAGTATCTATCCCACCTGTTCTTGATTATTATATATATGTAATGGTTTTTTTTAAATATAATTTTTATCTGTGCTGAGATAAATATGTCAGTGACTTTTATTTTTATTGTATTTTCTACAAATTTAATGTCAATAATTTAGGCATATTCAATTAGAAACAAACAGTAAACCTCCCTTCCTACTTTTCAGTTACAATAAACTTCAGTTTATATGCTTATATGCAGTTTATTATACACTTGTACAATATCACAAGTATTTTAAAAATATAACTGTCCAGATTTGACAATTAAATAATATTTGAAGAGTTTCATTTACACTTTAGGAATAATATTTTAAAAGTAACTTTTGTTAGAAGTTCAAAACTGTACAAGTTAACAATTAAAACTTACCAGTAAGTAATCCAATAGTCTCCGCCAGTGGCAAGTGCTTGAGTAAAAATACACATGAGAAATACTGCTACTGCGTAGAAAACACCAGCTCCAGAAGATAAGTATGCTGCATATACTTTCCCACTCACTGAACCTTTAGCCTGGGACTCAGCAACTTCAGTAGGCATATTAGTTTGTGCCTCATCAAAAAATGATGATGCGAAACTCTTAAAAAAAATATGATATACAAGTAAAATTTCACAATCTCAAAAATAAATATAATTGATAAATAAATTTAGTAAACAGTTAAATAAATAATTAAAAATATTTTAAATAATTGATAATTAATACTTCATTTAATAACTAATTATATCTAAAATGTTATTAAAAAAAAAAAAGATTCAGAACTTAATAGAGAAAGGAAACTATTTTTTGAAGTTGAAATTCATGGATGAACTCAATGTGCACAGAGTTGGGAGAAATACATGAAGGGTATCTGTGAAATTTACAGAATAAATTAATATTTTTTCAAGTATCAGGTTTTCGTCTACTTTTTTTTTCCTTTTTAAAAATATATTTTTTAAAAACTAACTGAGAACATGTTCTCATATTTTTAATAACAACTTATTATGTGAGTATTTTGTACATCGTAAATTATGATCATGTTGGTCTTTGTGGAGTATAGCAAAACTATAAGTAGTGTGTGTGAGACAGTCTCATATAATAATGTATGATCATGCTCACTGTGCTCAATAAGGAGGCTTATAGGTTTTGGGGGTTATTTGCTGACCCATAAAACTATTAATTATCTGAGACTTAAATGTTTTAATAAAGTAATAAACAAATTTTTTATTAACAGAGTACATTTTAATAAGTATTTTTAGATAAAATTGTTGAAAATCTGATAAAATTATCAAAACAATGAGAATTTTAAAATCATATGTTTGAGGCACAAATGGTGGACATAAGACAACAATGATGAGAACATAGATATTGATAAGTTCTGTCAAGAGAGATTAATTCTGAGATCAATAAATATCTTGAAGTTATAACTGTTTTAAAATTTTTAACCTTCATTTAACTTCTTAGATTCATTTAAACTAAATCAAGGTGGTATCCCAAGGGGACGGGCAAAACATAAATTCCAAATTTCATCACAATCATATTAGTAATTTCTTTTTACATTTATATAATTATACTTCATATTTCAATAAATTAATTATTAGAGGAAATAACTCCAAACATTTATAATGGCTTAGACTTTTGTCGTCCTGAGAATATGCATCTCTTAAAAGAATAACCAAGAAGCCTCATGGCTTTGTCATCAAAACAAAGAAATGTAATACATTTCCACTTAATACATTCAAACTTAATTTGCTTAATTTCTTTCCAAAAAAAGAACAAACAATTTACCATTCATAGATGGCAGGCATTTCAATTTTGAATTATACCTGCCTTGAAATGTAAAGCAAGAAATTTTGAGAAGGGATATGATTTTGGTTTTAAGATTAGATGTAAGAAATGGATAGAAGTCCACCAATAAGGTTATATTCATTGATAACTACTAAAGAACAGTAGATCATTAGTAATATGACAGAAAAGAAATAACAATCTGCAGAATTAGATTACTTAGATGATTTTAGAGAGTATATAATTAATGGATTTATAGATAAATAGAGTTTATAAAAATGTTTTACAAGAACACTAAAGAACATTGCAAAAACTAAAAAAAAGTTATTTTAATTAAGAAGTATTGAAATATTAGAAGTAGTAAAAATACCTGAACAGATGACTGTCGGCTTCCAAGTGTTCGAACTTTAGGTTGAGCCACATCTTCTTCATTCTCATGTTCTTCTTTCGACATCAGTTTAGCAAAATCTAGCCCTGAATTTTGAAGAGTTTCATAGGTTCCAATAGAAGTAATCGTTCCCTGTGAAATTCATGATATAACTAACAAATGAACTAGTAGTTGTGTTTTACTTGTGAAAGAGAAGAGTTTAAAAAAATTATATATAAAATAGATATTGTTGCTAAGTAGAAGGGCTTGTTATTATAATAAAATGTAAAATATACATATATTTTTTTTAAAGAGGGAAAAAAACATCCATACATAAAATGCTCCTGATGTTTTTGATTCAGATTCTGTTTTCTCAAAAAGTTTTTTTTTTTTCAACAAACAATATATACAATTATAATGTCAAAAAATAAAGTTAAACTTAATGTGCACATATATTCAAAATATATGATTGTTTATTACAATTAAATTTCAAAGTTGAGAAAAATAAAGATCAAATCTTTATAATTTAAATCATGATGATTCTGACTTCCTGTACGATTCAAACTTTATAATTTAACTTGTAGAAATAAATAAGAAGAAAATAATTTGGTTTTGGAAAGAGATATGATTACAAAATGCAACATACAGCAGATTATATAACACTAAGAGTTGCTGGTAATATTAAAATCTAAGTATAACTATTAAAAACTGAATGATAAAATTGTTTTTGAATGGAAGAGAGTGGAAAGGAAAGATTCATATTCTACTTATCTTAAAATCTGTAAAATCAAAGTTAGACCTCGATTTACACTTTATATTTAGGATGTAAAAAATCAAACGGTAAGAAAGATGTGAGAATCCTGGGTGCTGGAAATAAGTTTATAGACGACACAATGAGAAATAATTCTCATAATAATATAAAAATTTTGGGAGCCATTAAAGATAAGTATAGATCTCTACTCATGTTTTCTTCAAGATCAACAGACAAACTACTGTATATTACCCAATCATAGAGAAAGTGGGGTAAAACAAATGGAGAGGACAAATATTTAAAGATATAGTGGATAAATGAACAGTAGTGTAAGCAAGTGTCAGATAAGCTTGTGTGAGCAAGTTGTTCAGGAGTTTAACACTGAAATGAAAACTTTCTTTAAAAAATAATTTACATTATTAAAAAGAAGTTAATGTATGAAAAAGGAAACAATCAACATTGCCTAATTTCCTAAATTAATTGTAAGTATTTACATTTAATGTATTACTCACATTTTCTAAGAGGACTATTTGATCAACAACATCTAAATATTGCAACTGGTGGGTGATTAGAATCACGGTTTTATTCTTCAAATAACCTGAAAAAAAGGGATATATTTGAATTAAATAAATATATGTGAAACAAATTTATCATAAATGTCTCTTTTTTTCTTTTTTCAAACTGCCACTAAAATGAATTATTTTACAGAATGCTAATTCCTTCTAAATAGATGATAGAGCACTTGATTATTTTATAGGGTCACAAAAATACCATTTATCTCATTCATTTATGAACCAAATCCACAACAGCATTAGCTAAGAAAGCTAAAATTCACTCATATTTTCTTTAAGTTTTTTTTTCTTTTTACAATTTGAAGCAATTCAATTTGATTATTATAGTTTCATAGTAGTAAACCCTACCTATTGGTTGGTACCTGTAGCAACAATAAAAAAAAACCTGGGTAAAGTCAGTAAGAATTTATTGATTTCATAATCCTTACCCATGATGGGCTACTAGTAAGGATGGCTTTGTTCTCAAGGAGTTAAGAGAATAACCTTGTTTCTAATAAAAGTTTAATTCAAAGCTTTTACCTAGTAGCTTAGTTTATTTCATGATATTTGATCAAATCAAAGAGAAAAAAAAGGGGGAAAAAATGCTAAAAAAGAAAGGGTAAAATAACATAAAAATATTAACTTTATTTTCATAATGAAAATATACCTTGAATACAGTCTTCAAACAGGTGTTTACCAACATGGGTATCAACAGCAGACAATGGATCATCCAGAAGGTAAACATCTGCCTCCTTATACACTGCTCTGCATAAATAAAATAGAAAATAATTAATAGCAGATAAAAAATAAAAAATGTACCTTAAAAATTTAAAGTCAAAAGAAAAATCATCAGTGAATTACAATTAAGGATTATTAAATCATACTTTAATGTTTAACAGTGCAAATCAAATTTAGGTAATGTGAAATATTAATTTACTTCTCCTATAAGAATTTTCATTCATCCTGAACCTGTTAGAACTGAAAACGTCAAAGTCTTAAGGAACTATAATTACATTGCAATTATATCTATAGGGGTACTTTAATCAAAGTTTGGGAATGAAATTGAGGTGGCAGCTTAGCCTAACCCTTAGTTGATGGAATCTGTTCAGTCTTCTAAATCAGGTATGCTGGTTCGATTCCCAGACAGGGCAATCAAAAATAAAATAAAACTTTATTCAGGGACTAGCAGAGTCCCCTTGAATAACATTAAGTATATTTTACAAAAGGCTTTTTCTGGCTCAAAAAATATTACATTAATGTAATCAAATAAATAATTGAACAAAAATAACATTTCCTTGAAGCTGATATTGTAAGTTAATAATCCATAACAATATGATCGGGGAAAGAAAAAGAAAAACCAAGGGTGAGCTTATAACCGCTTTAGGAAATAAAATGCAATGTGAAGTGCACAATTAACTAAAACACCAACTCACACTAATACAATTAATTTACATATATTTCACATGTGCACAACATTCATTAAATCATTAACAAGCGAAATTCACAGCTAAGAAGGTTCAGTTTAGAATAAGACTTACGATGTAAGCCAAAATGTCGGCAGATAATAAAAAATAATTTTTTTTTTAAATTTTTATTTTAGATCGACCTTGAACAAACCTCAACAAATTCCTTACTAGTAACCTCTATATATTTCAAGTATAATCATTGGAGATGCAGTAAAACATAGATAAAAAAGTTATAGAACAACATATTCACAAATATGGAAATAATTGTTAGTTTTAGGTATTCCCAGTCAATTTTTTTAAATGTTTATTTAGCATAGAAACTTAAAAAATAGATTAATTAAGAACCACAGGAATTTATAAAATAAAACCATTTTACTCATTCCTTATTAATTTAATACTATTAGAGTCTGAGTATAAGAAAATAAATACTAAAAAACTTTAAATTTAAAACATTGTACCTGGCAAGATTAATTCTTGCACGTTGACCACCACTAAGGGATACTCCCCTTTCTCCGACTATAGTTTTATCTCCATATGGTAGCTGTTCAAAGTCAGTTCTGAGGGAACAAACTTTCACTACTTGTCTGTACCTTTCACGGTTGTACTCTAGACCAAAGAGGATGTTCTGTCGGACACTTGCATGAAATAGCCATGGCTCTTGACTAGCATAGGATATTCTTCCATTTACATTGATTGATCCATTTGTAAGAGGAAGCTCCTTCAAAATTGCATGTAAAAGTGAAGACTGAAAAACAGAATATTATTAATAATAAACATATTATTAAGTTTTATACCTATGATGGTATACATATATGGCTTAAATGGCCTACTTCAGAAAAAAATAATTGTTTTGATAAAGTTTTGTTTTATTATTCTCAATAAAAAATATCTCATTTTCTATGAGTGTCGATACTATACTGCTAAACATGTGCGACTCTCATGCTCAAGTTCTTCATTTTTAACCCTAAACATAATTATTTAATTTAATGAATATTAAGAAGGTGCATACACACACAAACACACATAAATTGAGTAAATTTAACTTGTGCTTTTCACAATTTACAATAGAGAAGAGAGAAATAAGCCATTACTTACATTATCATTTAAATCTCATTATATCACACTATATGTTAAAAGCTTCTAGAAAAGCAGTGAGTTGGATATCTAGAATGTTGGGTATTTATTGTTCGTAAGAAGTCCTTATTTATCAAATGATTCAGAGGCACATGAAAAAAAGCAATGAGAAGAAGCGTTTTTGATGTTTTGAGATGAAATGTTTTTAATAGAAGAGTCCTTGGGAGAATATAAAGCCCAGTAACTATGAATAAAGTCGCTAAATCACAACACACCAAGCTGTAACCATTGATAGATGAGATAGATCAATGCACTAGGGACTTAGAACGTTAAACATCACAAAATCTGTGAAGGTTAATCATACTTATACATAAAATTTGAATTTAAGGCATAGCCCACTATTAATGTTAAGCTTTTTTTGTAACTAAAGTACACCACAAAAAAAAATTGTTTGAGTGACAAGATTCACTGATTTGAGGGAATAATTTGTAGCAAAGCCATTAAAATTTTAAATGTAATTTAAGATTATTTAACTAATTTTTTTCAAGTAAAGAGCAAAAGAAATAGGAATTACAAACAAATTATACTATATAAAATAAAATGAACTACCTTTCCGGATCCAACAGGACCTATGATAGCAGTGAGATGGCCTGGAGTAACATCAACAGTAACATTGCTAAGGGTATTTTCAGAAGAAGACTGGGACCATTTAGCTGTAGCATCTTTTATGAAAATGCCTGACTTTTCTGTTTCCTTTGAAATGTGGCTGTAATGTTGATCAGTAGCAGGTTTCAGACTGTTCTTTTCTAGCCCATTCATTTGAACTGATTTGTAAAAAGATGGTGACTTCTCATTTATCATAAGAAAAGCCTGTTAAATAAATTTAAAAAAATTACATTATCAAGTAATTATTAGTTGATCTTTCATAATATATCAAATGCCTTAATTAGACCAGTTCATAGACAAATCTGTATTGATTGAGCATAAAAAAAATTAATCTTTGATAACACTGGGGAACACGTTTTTTGTTGAGTTAGATCTGACACTGTTTTTTCACTAATTCTTGGCATCTGAATCTGAGAATAATCTCAGATTTAGTCTATCACATCAACTTTTTAAACTACAGGATATCCTCAGAAATCATAAAAATCATGCATTTAAAAGAACTTAAAGTAAAAACATACTAAATATACAGTTTACAAAACATTTAATGTAAGTTAAATCGAGTTCATACATATAAAATTTCTTAGATTAATTTTAATCTTATTTAATAGCAATTGATGTTTAACCTGTATTCTCTTGACTGACACAAGTCCTTCAGCTACTTGTGTAATACCCTGGGGAAAAAAGACAGTCATTGTTTGCCTCAGTGTACTGTAGAAGGATGTTAAGACAAATACCTGTGAAGAAAAATAAAGGCTTTAATTTATAACATGGTGCTTAAAAACAATAAATATCTTTTACTTAGAAAATTTAATGGAAGTGAACTTACTTTTTCAGCATTAATGCTATTACCCAAAAGCACATAAGAAAGTATTGTGAAGAAAATAGCTGTTCTTGCATGGAAAATTATAAATGACAACATGACACCCTTGATATACAGTGATCTTTTTATTTCTTTGATCTCTTTCCTAGATAGAAAAAATAACATTAATAAGGATATAAAAATTAATATTAGAGTATACTTAGTTCATAATTCTTCACTCCATTGCATGATAATGAAGGATATAGAGGTCCAACTTTATATTTATAATAACATATAATATAGCTTACATTAATATATNAGTTCTTATAATTGTCAACCACACTGTTACAAATCAATTTTCTTTTTATTATCAAAAATAATAAGAACTTTTTGCAAAATAATATTAATTTTACATGAGCATTTTTTGAAAGGCTAAAATAATAAATACTTCTTCATAAAAAGATCAGTGAAGTGAGAAATGCATAGGCTAAACTTATAATAATCATAATTTATAAAATCTACCAAATGATTACAGATTAACTAGCTATCATTAGAAGTACTTAGATATTGAATTGGTATAATCAGTTGATGGTTATCCAAATTTATATAAGCCAATGTGCTTTTCTATATAACTCTTCCTCAATATTTATTCTCACCAAACAAGGCAAATAACACTTATATTAAATATTAAATAAAATCTATTGAATTGATTCATTAATTAATAAGACCATGAACCAAAGAACAAGGGTTTAAGGTTGGGTTTAACTCAATGAGAGGATGAAACTAGTTTTAAACACTGTATCTATCAGTTTTTAATCTAAAGCAATGAAATTTATACAACTTAGATAATAACTGTTGGTCTGTAGGATTTGGTTAGGTTACCAGGTACATATGTAAAGTTGGATAGTTCAGTGATTGTGAAATAGTTACAACATTAAACATGAGTCAGTGGATTTAGAACTGTTTGAAGCGAAAATTGAGGTCATTTCATCAGAGGTGGCTGATTAGCCACAAGGTTTGAAGACAGAAGAGTGCCTGAGTGAAAACCAGGAATATAAGGATGAGGTTCTCATATACTTGAAAATTCAAAGAAGTCACAGGCAACTCAGGTAGCATGGTTAAACAATCTTCCAGGGCCTGAAAGTCCGATATAAAATTATATTGGGCGATATAAGATTTGAGGCCCAAAGAAGTAACTGTTGATTGGATTCTAAATTTGTTGGAGAGGCTCTGGGTGCCAAAGAAGAATTTATATATATATATATTTGGAGACCGCGGAAGCCTACGTTAACTAAATATTGTAAGTACTGAGCGTTAAAAAAGTAAAGTA
>KZ808558.1:140678-158876 GCA_000696205.2 Oncopeltus fasciatus | reverse complement strand
TATAGAGTCTTTAAAAATTTTAAAAGAAGGCAGAGAGACAAAAGATAAAACTTTTTGAGAAGTTTTTTTTGCTGATCTCAAATACTCTAATCAAGCCTTGTAATTTTGAGGATCAAGAGGAGAAGTTATCAAAAGCACAAATAGTTTGAGATAAATTCTAGAGCAGTTAGTGAAATATTACTAAGAGAGTCAGCCTCCCTGGAGAAGGTTATAACAGATTGTAAGCCATGGGAGCTGGACAAGGTTAGCATGGATGCCTCTACCAAACCTACTGATCTGCATGAAGTATGGGGTCAGCAGAGGAAATATCACCCACCCATAGAGATAAAAAAGAAATGGGAGCATTGCAATGGGCCCAAGCATGTCAGGACAGCTTGGTGCCCTGACTGTAGGGAGAAGTGCTTCAGGTGTTTGAGATATGGCCACTTGCACTAGGGGAACCAGGAAATGAGCTGCCGATCATCTGATGATACCAGCCGCCATCGATCACTAGCAACAAGAAGCTGAAGACCACAGCATTTCAGTGGAGTCTATATTTGAAGTGAGCTCGTTGAGGCAAGGGGTTAAAAAATACAAAAAACCTGGTTTAAGAACTGACCTGTTAATAGGGGGATCAAAATTATTTTAAAATTAGATTCAGTTGTGGAGATTGATATAATAACCCTCAAATATGTAAAGCATTGTACCAATAGGTTTAGCTTCAGTTTCAATGAGGGAATCGTGAAAAAAAAATATTTAAATTATTATAGAGAAAGAAAATACTGTCCCTATTTTAGGCATTGAGTCATGTGTTCAGTTAGATTGACTGAGGAGAGTTTGGGAAGAAGTTTGTAAAAATTGTTTTCAAATAAATAATGATTTTAGTTGTGGTATTTAATCCGACATTAAATTTTATACAAGAAATGCAAGGGAGTCAGAAAATAAACCTTACTGGTGCATTAGGAGACCCAAGTTTGAGTCCCGGCAGCGGTAGTAAGATTTTTTTTCTGGCTCCCTTGCATTTCTTGTTCTAAGATAACATTTTATCAAAGTTATAAGGATGTTTTTAAAGAAGTTGGTGTTTTCCAGTTAAATGTAAAATTAATTTGACTAATGAAGCAGTACCTCATGCCAGCTTAGCTAAGGGGATACCTTTAAAATTGAAGGAATATTTAAAAAATTTAGAAAAACATGGAATTGTTACGAAGGTATATGAACCGGTCGAGTGGGTTTTGAATGTTGTCGACTTAGAGAAATCTAACAGATCTTTATGTATGTGGATAGACCCAGCTCATTTGAACAAATTTATTAATAGGAAAGATAGACAATCTTGAGATTAGATGAACTTTGGTCCAATTTGGCATACAAATTTTTTTATAGCATATTGGATATAAAAGTTAGGTTTTATTACAGCCCATTAGATGAGGAGTGAACTAAATATTGTAACATCAGCACAATCTTTGGAACTTATACATTTTTGGAATTGCCATTTGGCCTGATAAATCTTCTCGAGTTATTTCATAAGTTAATATTTTTAAATATTTTGGGGACCACTGAGTGTCACAAGATAGGGTTCTTCAGTGCTCAATGGTATACTGAAGGGAGAACCCTATCATGCCTGATGATGGTGTATTGACATCGAAACCAATTGTCAATAAAATAAATTAAAACAGGAAAGACAACCACTACATCATCGCTAAATATGTTAAATCTTCTACATGAATGTTATTTAGGTAATAAAATAATGAAAGTCTAGCTCAGAACTTCTTTTACTGGCCCAATGTAAACATAGAAATAGAAAACGTGGTGGTCCTGGATATTCCGTTCGCTAATTTAGGAGCTGATATAGCCAACTGGAATGGATTATCCTATTTAACTGTTATAGGCTACTATTCCAGATGGTTAGAATTAAATAAACTTCATAAAAATACGTCCAACATTATTAGAAAATTAAAGGAAACTTTCTCTAAGTTTGAAATTTCTCATCTACTAATTGCCCATCATGTACCTTTTGATAGTCTAGAAATGAAATGAATTGCCAAAGACTAGAATTATTTGGTAGCTAATTCAACTTCGCAACATCCAAAGTCTTGAGACCTAGATGAGAAAGCTGTAGGGATAGCTAAAACCATTTAAATGCAAAGTTTCAAACTTAGATTTAGAATTGGGCTTGTTAAATTAAAATGCCAGTTGCAGGCTTGAAATACTCTCTAGCCTAACTCTTAGTGTGTAGAATCCTTTTTTCAACGTTAGCAATTACTTTTTTTTTTAAATAAATAAATCTTTATTTATTACATTCTATTACTTAACATCTTGTAATTTGATGACTGATACAATAAATAAATTTAAAAAGAAATATACATATATGAAAAAAAGAAATAAAATTAAAGAAAAAAAATATAATAAAATGAAAATAAAATCAACAATAAAACAAATAAATGGTCATCACTGTGCAGGGAGAAGAGGCCCGTTAAGTCCGTTATCTCCGTTTTAGTTGCAGGGGAGGATTGTGAGGATTGGAGTCCAACGACAGGGATTGAGCATATGGATTGGGATGAAATTGGAGTTTGGAAGAGCTTGAAGCAGGTGGAGATAAGTTCTTGGCAAAAGGAATATTAAAGTCGTGATGAAGGGTAGAGTTGGACACATACTATGGAGTGTTAGCAATTATTCTGAGAATTTCGGACTGAAAGGATTGTATTCGTTGGACTTTGGAAGGCTTAGCGGCACCCCACAGTTCTGTACCATAGGTCCAGATTGGTCGTATTATGGTCTTGTAGATGGTCAGTTTATTTTCTAATGTGAGGTGTGAGCGCCTATTTATAAGGCTGTATAAGAATCCGTGGTATCTGTTGAGTTCTTGTCGTTTGATTTTAGTATGTTCATTCCAGTTGAGTTATAAGTCAAGGTGGAATCCAAGGTAACAGACTGAATCAGAGAGAGATATAGGGATGTTATTGTATGTAACATTATCAGGAGAATTTTTTCTTAGTTGAAAATTTACTTGTACGCATTTGGACTCATTTATTTTAATTCTCCATTTACTGCACCACTGCTGAATAGCATCAAGGTGGTTTTGTAAAATGTTAGAAGCGGTTTTGGAATCAGGGTGGGAGGAGAGGATCGCTTTGTCATCTGCAAAGAGGGCTAAAAGAGTATTAGGATGAGTAGGGATGTCTGCAAACAATAACTAACGAGAAACATTTTGTCATTGCTTAGTATTGGGAGTGTGGTCAATGGGCCCCTTCTTCCTCCAGAGATACATTAAATTTTTTTTTGTACATAGATGTATTTGTTTGTTTGAAGATGTTTTATTAACAGAATATAATAAATAAAGCTTTTTATTAATAATAAAATAAAATTGTTTAGCAACACCGGTAGGACTTTATATTTACCTTGTACTCAAAATATTAATGAAAATTTTAGGTTCATTAACAAAACAAAACATTTATATACAAAACAAATTAATGAGCATTTAATCATTTGTAATATGGCAAGTAAAAGTTAAGTTACAATCTTTTACTAGGCAATGCAGAAAGAGCTTAAAAAATTGCAAGATTAAAATATCTTAATGATTTTTCAGGTTGAAGCTTTGGTTGCACTAAAACCTGGTGGCTAATATCTTATGAGCCTCATTTGATAACTAGCTATACGACACAAACTATGCCCATCAACAAGGAATTTCACTATAGTTCTACCCATATGATAAAATATTTTCATTGGCATGGAGCTCAAGTATCATTTACTAATAAAAATGTTTCTTTCTCAGTTATAAATGCAACTGAAACATTATGAATGGGGCTTATCTATAACACAATTCTGATAATAAATATTATCAATATTTTCATGACTGAAATTTTTAATATTTCACAATAAAACTAAGTGATTCAAAATGGTAACAATAAATAAAGAATATCTTAGATTACTAATAGCATTTAATACTTAGATGGAAGGGTTTGCCTGAAATTAATATAAATTTTTAGTTCCCTAAAGAGAATTTGTGAAATATTTCTTAAAATAAGCTATTTTGGTTTCTTTGTGCGACAGATATTATGAGGTTAGTTAATTTTTCAAATTATCTAGATTGGCTAAATTTAATTATAAAAATGTGAATAGGGAAAGGGCATTATTGCATTTATCTTAGAACTTTGAATTAAAAAAGTTCAGATATTTATTGTCAGAATAAAACTTAATTAATCAAAAGAATTAATAATATACAAACATATAAACAGTAATTTATTATATAAAGTTTAAAAAAATATTTACTTTCTAGCAATTTCTACAAGTGCTGCAAATGGTTTTTCCCATGTATACATTTTAATTACTTGAATCCCTGAGATTATTTCATTCATTAACCGTACTCTTTCATCAGTGCGTTGTGCAGTTTTTAATCTTAGAGATGAGGTCTTCTTTCCAAGCCAACCTATTGATTCATTTAAAAATAATAATTAGTTTCCCAAGAGTTTATTTATAAAAGAAATTAAAAAAAAAATGCTACATATATGTAAACACAAACACACACACACAACATTAAAACAAATTTTAAAATAATAAATGCTAAGTCTTCCAATTATAAAAATATGTTGTGAATAGGAAAACCTTTTATTAAATAAATAATGTAAACAAATATATGGTTTTAAGGCTGCTGAACTGCCAGTGCCAAGTTCGGGGAATTAATTGGATGGGATTAATGGAGGATTAATTAAATTTAAAAATAAAATTGTTCACAGAATTTGTCTTGCTTCTAGTTGTCACTATGATATTCTGAAAAAGTATACCAAAAAACATAGATACAAAATATTTATGCATATTATTCATGCCCGAAATAATAAAATATGCAATAGGTAATATCCAAGAATGTAATTTGGCTTTTTATTACCACTCTAAATTCAGTTAAAATTAGTGTTACAAATATTGAAAATTGGAGAATAAGAGAAAACATTATGATTAGCCCAAAACGTTTTTTTTTTTTTTTTTTTTTTTACCTTTTTTTCAAACACATAGGGTCAGAGGGCGTATTAATCTAAGGGTTGATCGCCCCTTAACCCGATCCTACCTACCTACCATAGGGTCAGAGAGAGAGGGACTATCCACAGGCTGGCATCCTATTCTTAATATCAATGGCTCTGGAGAAGCATTTATTTCTCAGGAAAATTTCCCAAGGTTGAATTTGTGTCTGCAGCACCAACTAACTCCACTCCCCTGGTTTTAAATTAAAGCAATTGGTTACTGGCATAGACAAAGGAATACATTTAGTTCTAACATTCCTGATGCTTCTTGGCCTGGTCCCCGTGTGGACATAAGAATTGAATGCCTGCTCCATGCTTAGGTAGAGTGGCTACCAGTGGATAGCCCTCCTGCCAAAGTCCTTAGTGGTGTAATGGGAGCAAAAAAGTATTTTCAAACCCAAATAAAACAAAAATAGAAAAAAAAATTCTGACAAGTATTTGCAAGACTAGCAAATATTTAGTCATTTAAAAAGAAGAAACCATACGTAATCTCTTAAGTGACAATGGAAAAAAAAAAAAAAATTCTCTCTTTAAGTCTTCCTACTTAACGCATAAATTTTTTCTAAAATATTCATTTTTGACCACTTTACTATACTTCTGTTCTTATGTGACAGACTTTAAAAAAAAAAAAAAAATTAGTAATATTACACATAGTAATAAAAAGAGAATGAGTTAAATTAAAAATTGTTGATAACAGTATGAAAGTACATACTTGTTCAATAAAATTAGAATAATTCATACTTAACAAAAAATTGATTCCAATACACTGTTGGATATTTTTTAACATATGGAACCAGTAAAAACTCACAGGGCCTTGAGTTATTAATAAATAGATATAGATATCAACATATCTATTTTTAAGATCTTGAAATTGAGCAAGGATATAAAGTTTGCAACACTATCAGTGGAATGTCATTGATGTAAGATATTAACCGAAGATTGATAAGAGATCTGTCAATTTAAAAACCTCAGATAATGTCAAAAGAAGTGCTATCCAATTAATATTTTTTTGTTTGATGGGAAGCAGACTGAAGGGGCCAATAGAAAGGCGGATAAAGACAAATTATGTTTAATACAGAAGTGTTAAGTAGAAGGTTATTTCACATCCAACAATATATAAATAATTTCAACCTACGTTTTAATTTTATATACTAATTATAAATAATGTTAAGATATTAACAAAAAATTGTCATTTGTAGTCAGATTTATCATGCAACTTTTGTTTTCTACTCAAGGAAAACCTAATAGATGTCATTAGGAGATTTCTTTTTTTTTAGTTTGGTCAAGGTAGCACTTCTAACTTTAACAAACCCCAAAAACAAAAAAAAAATCTAATAATAATCTCTATGGTCAAAAACCATTTGAACATATAGATGTCTTTCAGATACAAACCTTGTAATGGTATCAAAATTAGCAAAGCACCAAGTCCTATAAAGGCAGCTGCGTCCATTAAATCCCACATCAAGTAAGTGACAATACAAGTCTGAAGAGGTCCAATCCAAAGGATATGCAGGAATATAAAGCAAATATCAAAACGATTCACATCATTTGAAATTAGGTTCACAACTTGCCCTCCTGTTGTTTGACTCAATGAAATTTTACTCAACCTCAAAGCCTATATAAAAAACACCATAAGTTTGGTAGATGTTAGAAAATTGCAATTTAATTATTATCAGTTTTATAGTCATAAGTTAATCAATAGTTTATTAATAAAGTACTTGACTGTTAGTAAATAATGGCATAGATAATATATTTCAGAAGGAAATAGTAGAATCTAGTCTTTATATTTCAGCTTGCAAAAAAAAAAAATTGTATATTTTTATTTTGCAAGTAATTGTTAAATTTTTTGGTGCTTTTACCTTATCTCAAGCAAAGTATAGTAATCATGAAAAGATTCAAATGTGAGTTCTTAAGGAATCTTTAAATTTTATGGAAAACTTAACCTACTTTTGATATGTTCACAATATTTTGGTAAGTGGGAACTGTTTTACAAAGCTCAATGCACTTCAAAAAATTTACAGGACTAGATGGGAAGAATAGCTGGAGAGCTTTAGGGCATAATTGGTGCTGGCAGAAGGATACTTGAAAGTTGTGAAGATAGAGAAAATATCAATTAAATATAATTCATATTAAATTAATACCATAATGATAGCACGATCTAATTAAAAGATATTCAAAGTATGAAGAGGAGTAATTCAGAAGTTAAGAATCTATTAATCAGTTGAAGTTATTAAGATTTTCATAATGGTGGTGTCTTATAATAAATAAAGACAAATCAAAGCAGGGAGAGGAGTAACTCTGATGCGAGGCTAAAAACAAATATTGATTTTAATTAAGATATTGATGAGTCAAAATTCTATTTATATTTAAGGTTCTTACAATATAATATTAAAATATGAATATTGCTCAAATATATATATATATTAAGGCTAATAATTATTTCATAGGAAGATTTTGATGAGACTCGCCCTAAGTTATTAAAGAAAATAAACTGCTTTTGAATAATTAGGAAAATACTCAGCACCAAGTATATGAAATAGAGAGAACCTGGGAAAATATACTGTTAGAATTAGATGAACTGTCAAATCAATCACATCAAACTGAAGTAACATTTATCAGAATTTAACAAATATAATATGAAAAAAAAAAATTGAAAAATGAGAGTAAGCAGGGAAAAGGTTTGAGAGTACTCTATTTGAATTTGCCTCTTAAAACCAAAAATGCTTTTCAATTCTCTGTTTGAAAGAATCTCAATGTATAGGAATGAGTATATGGAATTATCAAACAAAAAGAAGACTGAATTTTTTCAAAAAAGAAGACAGCTGTTTTACTTTTCAGGAAAAATTTTACTTTTCTGATTAAAAAAATTAAGTATAAATCAAGAATGGAAAAACTTTAAGTAATTGAGGCATAGGACATTATGATTGCTTGACATAAGGATAAGGGCCTATAGTATGACCAAACATATAAACTCCAAGGAAAGAGTTCTTTCGTGGAGCATTAAGCTAGATGTCAAAAGTGGAAAATTGTTGGTCATAGACAAATATTGAGTAAGGTCAACAGTTCATCAACAAAAACATATATTATGAATAATTTCATTATTCAAACAGAACCATCTCATGACTCAAAATATAAATAACATGTAATTTCAAGATTTATTAATTATTTTTAAAAGTAGTAAAAGATTAACAGTATTACACATTCCATTGTTGAAAAAATTATTTTTTATCCCTTGCTTTGTTACTGTTCTTATTAACTTAACTATATATGGCACAAGGTAAACTTAGAATACTTGTTAATAAAAATTGTTTTCTTAGCTCTAATAGTTTAATTTCTTCATTGATGCTTCTTAAGGAGCTAAAGAATAAAATAAAACAAAAGTAATTATCCAATACAAATAGGAACCAAATAGATATGAATATCTTATTAGCAGAAGAATTCTTACTTTAATTCATATATAATCTAATGAGTTCCTGCAGAAGGTATAGTGTCCCATGAAATTTAAGGAGTAAAATAAAATGAATTTACTTCAGCTCTTTCAAAAGTTAAGAAAATTATTATTTGACAAACATAATAGCCATTAATAAACACAACATATACATGCTAAAGAGCTTTAAAGAAGTATTGTCACAAAACTTTTTCCTACACTTATATGGTCACTAATTATAATTGGATACTAATTATGGCATGTAATTAATACTAGCTTACTTGACGGTATATCAATGAACAGGTAGCTACTCGGAGTTTCATTCCATAATGAATGATGCCCATCATATACGGATGCATCATGAAGATTGACAGCCCCGAGCACAGGATGATCCCAGCGGCATACATATATGCTGTGTCCTTAGACATAGGTTGCGCCCCAATGGCATCCTGAGAGAAGTAACGAATCAATCCACCCAGGAGTAAAGGCTGAGCTACTCTACACATGTTTCAAGAGTGAATAATCAAATTTTTAAATAATCCAAATTATTGCAAACATACTTAATAGTTAATATCAAATTCTCCTTGAGCATCTCTACCCAATATTTAATTAATCTATCAAATATAGTTATTTTGAAAGTTCATAGATATTTAAAAAAGAAACAAAATTAATTAATCCTAAGATGATTTTAGTTGGGGTTCGGTCGAGGTAGATCCAAAAAAACACAAATAAAAAATGTATTTTACCCCCACTCCCCTTTCCATTTCATAACTCAAAACAAATTCAAAAATGTCCAGTCATGGAAATGTTAACTTAAGGACAGGACGTCCTCTCTCATCTTCATGATAGGTAGGTGTGGCAAATTACTGCTTTAATGATATTTCAATTGTTTCTTGTCAATTAGTTGTTGGTTTGCATGTTTTTTTTCAAATTGGTTCTTTTTTCAATATTGTTTTCATAAACTTTTAATTGTCTTACATAGCTTTCTACTTTCATACTCTTGATATCACATTATATTATAATTCTCTATTATACTAATTTCAAATATTACTGTATTCTCATGACATTGTATTTCTACAGCCCTGAAGATGGCTTACAATGTAAGCCGAAACGTTGGCAGATAATCCTTCATTAAAAAAATACATTTTTTATTTGTGTTTTTTTGGATCTACCTCGACCGAACCCCAACTAAAATCATCTTAGAATAATATCTATGGTCAACAAACTCTCATTTTGAAAATTAATTAATGATTAATGAAGATTTATCTGCTGATAGGACAGTATGATATAAGGCTAGGACAGTTGAAGTCAAGTAATTGACGTCAAGAATAATAATGTTATTATAGCTGAAAATGAACTTGGTAATTTTTTAAAATTTTCATACTCATGATTACGAGCAATCTAATAAGCTATGGTTAGTACATAGACTTGGTTGAATTTGATTTATTCATTTTGCATCACTTTACTGCACTACAGTTTTAGATAACTTTTCAACCTGAATAATACTACTACATTTAAAACATAGATTTACAGTTTTAAAGAAGTAAGAGTCTGGGTTTTTGAACTAAATTAGTTATTCATTAAGTAAAAGAAGAATAGGAATATAATAGAGACCTAATTCAATTTCATTAAAACAAGACACTTTTATCATTAAATTCATCTTTTTATTTGATTTTTCTCCCCCCCCCCCCTCCAAGTGGTAAAGACCAGAAGCAACCATTTTTAGTAGTTAAAAAATGTCAGAGATAAACAATAAAAAAAATTTAGTTACAGACACAAATATTCGACTTCACACATTTCAATGTATGAAACCCCCAAATACATAAAAAAAGCATGAAAAAACCTTCATTACAAACCTCAAAGTGGTTTTATGCAGCCATTGTAAAGAACTAACTTTAACTGATTGAACACATAATGAATAAATTAATTCATTGGGTTATTAGTGATTTCCAACATCTTCAAAGAAAATATAAAGCACACTATAAGTGACTTTCATAACACTAAATTTCAACAAAGTATATGACAAAAAAAATTAAGTATTAAACTAGTTTTAAATATTTATAATTTATTAATTGTTAAAATTCTCAATTATGGATGTACATGGGCTTAAGCTAGCCAAAGGTTAATTGGGCTAATTATACAGAAAAAAAATATTAGTTACCTGAGGACAATTTCACTGATGAATACTACAATGCCAAGTGATAATAATTTAAAGCCAAATACTTTAATGATAGCTCGGAGAAATTTTGGCTGAACATTTTTTCGTTTAGCTCTTTCCAATTCTGCATTCCATGCTCTGAAAAATATAAAACCTAACATCAATTTATATATATAGTTATATCACTAAATCAATAGTTTGTTATTTTGAAAGCATAAGTGCTTGAAAAATTAGAAATAATTATCAGAAATATAATAACCAATAAACCTTCAGCAAAGTCTATGATAAACAACAAATATACAATAAACTTCTGTACCCGCTTGAATATAAGTCACAATATATCAACCTATCAATATCATCAGTTACTTTGATATCAATGGTAACCGCAAAATTTAACTACTAAGCCTAATATGATATCAAATATAAGGTAATTGCAAAACTTTAAAAGAATGTATCAGTTTAAACAAAAATTTATTTTTTAGTCATAGAACTAAATAATCTAATTTTCATAATGCCTCTAAGGGTTCCCAACCAAAAAATTAAGACATACACTTAAGCTAGCAACTTCACCCTAGACGCTTTATGTTTGTATAAAAACTATTATCAGTTATACAAAAAAATTATAACTGATTATAGTTTAAGATAACTGATTAATTATAACTGATTATAGATGCAGTAAATTTTTAAAACCCATTTTTCTGACACAGTTCATAAGCTTTGTTTATCTTCTCTGCATAGAATATTAATTTAATAATAGCATTTCCATTTTTCTTCTATAACTTTTAGAATTTATTTAAAATTAGTGTATTGAAATCTATATGTAAAAACTGGATCCTTTCAAAATTTTCAAGTCTGGCATCGCAGGCACTATCCCACCCTGAATAGATTTTTATTAAGAAATAAAAACAGCACAGTGCTATAGGTGCTTAAAACTCTACCAGTATAATCTCTCTATGAGCCTAAGGAAGTTTAAAAAAAATCTTTCTGAAAGGCTTTTAAAAGGACTCCCTAAAGTTAAAAAAAACTAACTAGTAAAATACATAAAATAAATACCTTATAAATCAATAATTTACAATAAGAACAAAACTATTTTTCATTTTATTTCTGCTTATATCTTCACTTTATAACATATTAAAAAAAAAACACTTTTTAAAATTTTAATGATAACTGAGACAAAATAATCAAGAGCTCCGTGATTTTTAAATGGCCTAGGATAATGCCAACCCAAACAATAATTGAAGAATTTGATAGCTGTTGCTTGTGGAGATGATGGATAGCATAAACTGAAGAAGATCCTCATGGAACACCTTAGTGGAGACTATGAAGAGGACAGAGGATAATTAGGGTTGAGAGGTAGAGAAAAACAAACACGGAGAAAGACAAAGGCAAAAGTCAAGAACTTAAGAACCATGGAAAATAAGTACACTCTTCTGTTCTAGTTGAAACTTGCATAGATTTTATAAAATGTAAACCTTCATTTTTAAAGAATAAAATTTCTTCAGATTTTCTCAGAGGTATACCACAATAAACAGGGACTTGAATTAAATTATTAGTTTTTAATTAATTCATAAATTAAGGCAAATTATTTTTCCAAGCTTCATAAGAGTGATTATTATAAAAGTACATTTGAATTTTAACATATTCACTATTATACAAATTTTTACCTCTGTAATTTATCACCAAGGTTGGCCGAGCTATGCTCTTTCAGAGTGGCTGGTAGATCATCTTCTGTTAGTTCTCTTTTGAAACCTTCTAGAAAGATTGGTATAGTCCAACTGAAAAAATAAGAGAAAGTGTAAATTTAATATATCTATCTAGTATATCTTGATGTAATATATTAGGTTTATATCTGAAGATGGTTCACAAATAAATGGAACTTAAAAAAAAAATATAAATGCATACAATAAACAAACAGAATTGCCCTGCTTTTAAAAGAACATTTAAAATTAGCTGTTAAAATGGAATACCATTTAAGCAGAACAAATCGCATACCCTCTGGTCTTGCTACTACTGTATTTGATGCAAAGAAATACATGAACCCTCAGAAAACCTAGTGGAATATTCTCAATAAAAATGACACTGTGTTCATGGGTAGCTCAAGACATAATGTCATTAGGCTGAGCTTGAATTTTTCTCATGGTTTTTGGATATATTCCAATTGCCTATGTTGAATCTCCTTCAGGGTTAAAATGGAGCCAAAGCGAGAAAGAGATATAATCTTAGAATGGTTTGCAAAGAAACAAAATATCTATTAACTTAAAGAAAAAATATATATATTTAAAAAAAGTAATAAGTGAATGATGGCCAACTTGAAATCTCATTGGTGAAAAACTTTTATTTATCTCACAGTTACTTCAGTGTTACACATGGGAAATGCCTGAACTGATAAGGGATTGAGTATTTAGATGATTCTGGATATGAAACACTAGAAATGGGGGCTTTCCAACTATAATATATAAAGCAGGATACCTGCCAGGCATCCTGTATGCTGCACTAGCATGGAGAAAATGGCCAAAGGTAAGACAATTAAATTGAATTACTCAAACCCAAAGAAGATAACTAGTTAATTCTCAAGTGATATCAGGGTAAATGCCAGTGATTTAATGCCAGCTATACCTTGAGCTGTGCAATGTTAAAAGCAACTGGAGGAAAGGTTTTAAAGAAAAAGTAGAAAACTGAGAGATTTATATATATACTCAAAGTGGTTTTATGCAGCCATTGTAAAGAACTAACTTTAACTGATTGAACACATAATGAATAAATTAATTCATTGGGTTATTAGTGATTTCCAACATCTTCAAAGAAAATATAAAGCACACTATAAGTGACTTTCATAACACTAAATTTCAACAAAGTATATGACAAAAAAAATTAAGTATTAAACTAGTTTTAAATATTTATAATTTATTAATTGTTAAAATTCTCAATTATGGATGTACATGGGCTTAAGCTAGCCAAAGGTTAATTGGGCTAATTATACAGAAAAAAAATATTAGTTACCTGAGGACAATTTCACTGATGAATACTACAATGCCAAGTGATAATAATTTAAAGCCAAATACTTTAATGATAGCTCGGAGAAATTTTGGCTGAACATTTTTTCGTTTAGCTCTTTCCAATTCTGCATTCCATGCTCTGAAAAATATAAAACCTAACATCAATTTATATATATAGTTATATCACTAAATCAATAGTTTGTTATTTTGAAAGCATAAGTGCTTGAAAAATTAGAAATNACTATATATATAAAGAGTTATTTGTTTAAATACTGTTAATATATGACGTAATTAATGAGGTATTTGGGGAAAATAAGTGAAATAAACAAATACTAGCCAAACATTAATATTTGCTCGTCTAAAATGAATTCAATTTAACACATAATTCTTTATAAATTTCTTATAAAATCTGTACTTGAAAGAAGTGTGTTTATGTAAACGACACTTAAATGTTTATATTGAACGCCTCCCTCTTGAAGGACAAAGATGGAAGAAGATACCTGAAGGTAAGCGCAGAAAATATATTGGCTGTTGCTCTCCTGTTCTTCTTTCTGTCAGTGTGGACCTTGTCTGACTCCATTTTTCAGCCATGCAGGGGTTAGATCCTCCCGCCTGGAACAAATGGAGAAGTATACAATAAAGAATAAGTCACATAAGGTACCGGAGATAGTCAAGTGATAAAAATATTAAGAAAACTAAAAAAAAAGGATTTACTCTTATTTACAAGGTACTAACTTATTATTTAAAATTTATTTTCGAGAAAAGTACTCTTTTTGATTGAGGAGGTTACAAAAAACATTAGCTATGTTTTTCATTAGACAGAGTTACAGTCTTTATAAAGCAGTGCCATTAAATATATTAAATAGTGATTTAAAGAATGCCGAAGAATGTGTGAGAAGTCGGTAGAGATGTTGTTGCCTGTAAGCTACGCGCGTTTGATGTCATCATAATAACGTCCAGAAGAAAACTTTCTTTGAGTAAACGAAAGCTTGTTTTGCAAATACCCTATGTTTGGGGGTGAGCCTCTCCTTAATACAGGAAAAATTAATATTTTGGTGTTGGAGGGGGTATAGAGATTAGATATTGTTAAGAATGATTAAGGAGGATAAGTATTAGGAATGGGGATCATAGTATACTTAAATGTAAATTGTACTGTGAGTACGTGAATATTACTTAAAGATCCGCTCAAGATTTAATACATACTAAAAGTTTTAGAGATTTCAGTTATTATTTAAACGCAAGAGAATCTACTGAGTTTCTAACAACCTCTCTCAAAATTAAACTATCTTTTGCCCGTTTAATTTTAACAATGTCTACTTATATATTGTTAAAATTAAACGGTTAAAAGATAGTTTAATTATGAGAGGGGTTGTTTACCTGTACTCTACAATAATATAAAACAAAATTAATTTTTAACAGCGATATCTATTTGTTTAATAACACAAATTTCCTAAAGTTCCAGAAAACAATAGGAACAACACTTCCTACTAGGAAGTGTGTATTAATAAGCAATAACTCAAGCTTGTTAAACATATTCTTTTATACAGGTGGGTTCGCCAGACACTCAGAATTACAAAATACCAAAACAAAGGAAAAGGCATGCAATGTTTCTACACTTGCAAGATCAACATTGACCGAATCCCAACAAAAATTCTCTACCAATCATCTCTATGGTCAAAAACTCTGTCAAAATGGTTGAAACGCTATTTAAAAAAAAAGAAAAAAAAAAAAAAAAAAGAAATCTCCATTTGAATAATAATAAGATTTTAACAATTCAAATTCAACATTTTTTCATCAGGATTGTGGGTTTTCTTTTTAAAATAAAGACCTTTTCCCGGCAATTTCTTCATTTTGGGGCTTTTCAACCCTAATGAGTCATCCTCAGGAGCTCTTAACTGTCTTTACAGAAAATCTGCTAAAAGTCACCACATAGGAGTACAAATGGAATCCTTTATTTCCCCATATATCCAGCTGCATAAAAGATCCATTTTGTAGTATGTAGTGCTTAATACATACATACTTCAAAAATCTCTGTCATTTTATGAATGCCAACTTGATTTTAATAGGTAATTTTAATACTAATACAAATTATTAAAATTTTTACAAAAAGAGCTCAATAAACTATTTAAAAATGAACTATGAGGATTGAACACTTCACCCTTCCAGTTCCTTGCTGATGGCTCTACTAACCAGCCCCACTATACCCACCCGCTCCCTTATTTAATGAGACATGGGGAGATCTGCTTAGTTCACGCAGCACTTTGAGTTCAATCTGAGTTTTGGGTTGCACAGACTACTCTACGTTTCGCGGGAAAGATAGGGATCTATCAGGAGAGAAGCTGAGACAATTTTGCCTCCTAGCATTCAGTGTTTGTAGGCGGTTTACTAGAGTCTTACGCAATCATACTCCTGCTGCCAGTTTTGCTGATTGCTGAATTACTCTTCTTCTCTGCTATTTACCTGCTACACGCGAGACTTTTAAACAAAAAATGCAGACGCAAGAATATCAACAAAAAACATCTTTGTCTCCTTTAACGTTCCCTAGAAGTATGTGAACCTTAAATACATAAAAGCTTGAGCTTCTTCAGTTTTATACATTTGCTTACAATTCAAATTCTGCGAAAATATTTTGGCATCTTTAGAATCTTGGAATATTATCAAAGATTTAAAAAAAAAAAAAAAAAAGTTTAGAAAATAATAACATTTTTGAAGACGCTCAACTGGGTTTTGGTCACTATATTCAATATAATCTAAAGAGACAATCTATTTATTTTTAAAAATTAAATGTATAAATATATTCTTAAGGACTAGATAAGCATGTAAGGAGAGGACCGTACCTCTACGGGAAGAGGCCAATTGAAGGATGCCACCTGCTTCTTTTCTTCAGAGGAGAAAATTAGGGTTACTTAGAATCGCTATAAGATCCTTCTAGGCTTACCTCACTCTTTTCGTGAATTTATGAAAGTTGCTCGCCAGCGGTCCCCAAGTCAGTGCAAAGTTAGTCTGTCTCAGATCGCGTGTTTCAGAGCGTCGGGCCAAAAAATATTCTTTCAGCGATTTTCATTAGAGAGCCTTAATATACAATTCTACAAATATTTCGTAAATCTGGCAATAGAGTTGATACTTTTCAATTTAATTAACTCATTCATCGGGGGAAAAAAAGTAAGCACATATAGAAATAAGTATGTATAACTGGACCACATTTTTAGATTAACCCATTGTAGGATCAGTGAAGACCCGCTGAAAGTGTTACAAACACGAATAGTCTGATTTGCTCAGGGGATGTCTGCATACACGCGGAAAGACGGCCGTCGCATCTCACGTCTGCACGCGGTGTCAGGGTGAGTGAACCGGGCCCCAGGGTCATCTGCTGCACTCCAGCCACCCTGACATCCCTTACTTTTTCTACAGAACAGCAGATTCCCATACAAACGACCTCAGTGGGGCATTTTCACAAACATATACTTTTAGTGGTCATTTATCATTTTCTAACTGTTACTCTGACTGATACAAAAAGGTGATTAACCTGGAGGTTCTTTTATTGTGTAAAATAATTTGATGAACAAATCCACTAAAAGAGAAGGAACAATAATCCACTAAAAGGAAAAACCACTAAACCTGGCTCTCTACTGATCGAGACTGGAAGAAGTGTTTATTCTGAAAATATTATAAAATATAAGAGAACACAACTAAAGTGGAAGTTCTGAGAACTTCCTGGCAGCAAACCTGAATTATTTCTCCAACATTAGAAAATTATATTTTTTGTGGTTTCATTTAGAAAATATTAAAAATTTATTTTTTGATCATTTTTATTTCATAAAAGATTTAGAAAAATACATAATTGAAAAATAAAAATTGAAAATTTACAAAACATAGGGATTAATTCTTTAAAAAATTCACTTTTTCACAGTCAAAAAAGTATTGGCACACTTTTATTATATGTATTAATTTATGATTTATAATGTACTTTAAGCTTTTTTATGAACCACTAATATTTAGTTACCGTACCGTTGGCGTCTATAACAGCCTGAAGCCTTCTTGGCATCGATGAAACAAGATTTTGAGTTACATCTTGTCCAATTTTACGCCATTCCTCAGCCAAAGTTTCTTTCAACACAGCTTTTGAAGAAATTTTATTTTTTCTTACATTCAGGTCCAACAAATACCATAGATGTTCTATCGGATTTATATCCGGAGACTGTGGAGGCGTTTTCAATTGCCTGGGCACGTTGTACAGCATCCATTCTTTTGTTTTATTTGCTGTGTGCTTGGGGTCGTTATCTTGTTGAAACAAAAATGTATCCTTGATCCCCAGCTTTTCGGCACTACTTTTTAAATTATGGCGCAAAATGTCAACATATTTTTCTGCATTCATAATACCGTCAATGAAGGTCAAATTACCTACACCATTCCATGACATGCATCCCCAAACTAGAACACTTCCACCTCCATGTTTTACAGTGGGCCTCACATGTCGCGCTTGAAACTCAGTATTAGGTCTTCGCCAAACGTACTTGCGGCCATCAGAACCGAAAATATTAAATTTGCTTTCGTCTGAAAAAATAACATCTTTCCAGAATTCTAGGTCCTTGTTAACATAAATTTTAGCAAACTCAAGTCTTTTTTTGC
>KZ808558.1:82769-138869 GCA_000696205.2 Oncopeltus fasciatus | reverse complement strand
CTTCGGTCAATGCTCTTCTGTTGGCCATCACAACGTTCTTACTAAACTCACAAGTAAAAACTAAAGTCTCTTAAATGTTAGAAAATCTTCAATAAGATGAATCTTTGCTAACAACTAACCATTTACTGATAGGAAGAAAGAAAAGAAGTGGATTAACTGACCCTTTTCTCCATAAACGGGTGGGAATATAAACAGGTACAGGATTAACTGGATAAGATACAACACAAAGTCCAGTCTGGGGCAATGGAATTTCTATTTTTATCTCTTATGTAATAATAATATAAATATTTGTAAGTGATCCTTTAATTTTGTCCGGCAGTGTATTTGCACGGGTAAATATGAAGATACAGCAGAAACAATGAGGAAGTTACAATAATTTTAATCTCCTAACCTATAGTTGTGGACATCTGACTCCGTCTGGACAGTTAGGGCCTAAATAAGCTAAAACCAAGATTCCGAGGAATTCTCGAAAGGCGAGGGGCGTTCGATGCTGGGTACTTCTTCTTTTTCTATAAGTGTATCATAGGTCAATTTCAATAGTTGAATTCTTAAACTAAAGATCAATAACTCTTTAATAAACTTTAACTCATCAAGTTTGAGTTTAGTCTCCAATTTAAGTGGCCTATACTATCTTTCCTGGTTAGAACTGAATACTGAGACAAGGTATGCCATTTTTCCCGCCCTATAGGAACAATGAGCCACCTCCAGCTCAAATGTCACGGCAGGAGACGTCCCTCGCCTTGACAGTAGAGGGAGTAGAGGAGCCAAGACTCATTGACGCCAGAAGGAAATGTGTGGTGAGCAAACTCACAAAACTCTCACACCGAGAGCTGCACAAAGTGTAAGGATTCGAGCAGATTTCTCCTGAGGACATCAACTTTGGTTCCATGACGCGAGGTCTGAAAAATTTCATCGACTCCACACAATAGGGAGGCATAATATGGTCTTTTTAAAATGTTGCGTTTATGTCTGTACGCGCACATGCCTCTGCAATGTTTAAAATAATAAATCCAAATTTGTTATATCAATTTTTTGTTTTAATTTTTTCAGAATTTAATATATAAATAGAGGTTCTAAAAAAAAAAAAAAAAAAAACTTTTTGCTGATGGGCACATGAGGCTTTTAGCGGCTAAATCTGTCAAGGAGGGAGACTTAGTGCTCTAGAGCTTACAATTTTAAAATAAAGAAGTCTATAATATTTTTGTAATACTACAATAACAAAGATGCAAATAATTTTTTTACTTCTACTTTAAAATGCCTCCATCCCATCGGCCAATTATAGGCATTCTCATTAAACATTTTGTAATATACAGCTTAAATACCAACTTTGGATACTTTATTTTAAAAATTGAGGATCCTACAGCACGTTTAGAGAAATGCGCTTACAATTTTGGAAGAACTACATTTTTAGGTTTTACAACATCGGTAAAGAAATGTTGAGTACCTATATGAATATTTTCTTAAGGGATAACTGCTTAAAATATTTAGCAAAAGAATAAGCTAGGCAGATCTCTCTGGTTTTATTAGAAGTTGGCGCGTTCAGGAGTATATTATTAATATGACCTTAAAAGCCATTATGACATTACAAATAAAAAGGAATATTAAAATAGTTCTGCTGGGACTAAGCCGACTAGTGGGGGGCGGCGCTCAGTTCTCCTTGTATATTTTAAAGTATTATCAAGTGAATTACAGTACTATTGCACGCCTTTTTTGTATATGCCCTAGCATATGAAAAGTTAAAAAAGTTTGTTATATATTTATTTGGTTTTCTCTCCCCCTCAACCCACCCTCTCAATCTTTTGATTTCAATAAAAACACAATTCACCCAACAATTTTATTTTTAATTCCAAATACTGAATTAAAAAAAAAAAATTTTAACCATTGATGTCACATGAAAGGTCAACGTTGAAGTTACATTTTTCACCTATTTTTCCTGAGACTAACAATAACTAAGGTACTACGATCTGTGGATCTCTTCTGAGTCAATATTACAGCACTTTAACTTCAGCTATTACCAAGTTTTCAACGAATAATGAAAAGTCGTAGAAATGGTCAATTTGGTTTTTTATTTCAATATTTTTTACTTATTAGAGCCAGAAGTATGAGGCAATATCTCTCCCCCCTTCTTTCTCTCTCTCTCTCTCGATATATATATATATATATGTGTGTGTGTGTGTGTGTGTGTGTACACACACATATATACATCATACATAAATTTCAATTATTCGTTCGTTTTGTTTGCAGGGTGCAGATCAAAAATAATATAAAAAATAACATTGATAATAATGCTTTAAATAACATAGATAATAAAATCGAAGGAATGCTTAAAAAACCAGCGAAGCATGTCTTTGTCTAAACTCAATATCATCATTCCTAAGAACGTCGCTTTAAATAGTTGGCAGTAGGAAAAATCGACAGACGCTACAATTCACTATTCAAAATCACTAAACTATAACACAATTAAGGTGGGAATCAGCTGAAGTTCTACTAATCACTGGTTAAATTAGTAGCAGAACTAGTTAGCAACAGCTGAGTGAACTGAAGGCAAGTTGTAATGGGCTGTCGAAGGAAGCCCACTAGTATTAGCAGATAGCCCGCTCCTACAGATAAAACTAGCCATTAATTACCTAAACAAGCTGGTGTAGCGAAATGAATAGTATGTCACACTTTGCTCTTATCACACATGAAGACTGTTTAGTGTTTCCTAAGTGTGCTAAGTGTGCATTCAAGAAGGCACTGATACTCCCCAGTGCTTACCGACTGTTAAGTACAAGCCCCACTTCTTTCCGCAAATGGTAACGCGGGTTGTGATAACTTTCTGTACAGATAAACTTTAAATTAAAGTAACTATTGGTAACAACTAAGCCTCCGATTGTCTAATCGCCAACGAAACCACCACAACTTTAGATAACTAACTCCCTCCGCTGTTCGCTCCTGACCAAGAAGTACCAAGGCCTAACCATAAACACTTTTAGTTTATAGGAGATAAAAAATTTGTTAAACTACGCTCGATGATGATGATACTTATTCAATAAAGCTGAACACTTTTCTAGACTAAATGCCTCATCTTCAGAGACCAGGAATCTAAAAACAACACATCAAAAAGTATTTAAAAAAAAAAAAGAAAAAAAAAAGGGTTTGAATATTTCACATTTATATATTTAGTCAAATTAGCTAAAAATCAGTCAATAAACTAACTAAAAATCAGTCAATAATTAACAATGAAAACAAAACTGTTAAATTATATAATTGATAAAATAAATATATTATATATATGTCCCAAGCATTAAATTAAAACTTACAATTCGCTATACAATACGACACAAAAACAAATAATAAAATTATCAAAAAATCTAATCGTAATATTCCGTATATGAAGTTTAACAGTTTTTATCACTTATAATTATAAGTTTTTATCACTTATAATTACAATTGTATAGCTTCGCCGCAGTTCATTAAAATAACTTTTAGTTTAGTTTTGAACTTTATAGTCCTCGATCAGTTTCGCATCGCCTAAAGAAGCCTCTTCAGGTGCTTTGTTTTTGATAATTTAATAAAAAAGGAACTTTCCTCCAAGAAAGCTAGGTTCTATAAGGGCTCTACAGATTACGAAAAGTTTCTCATCATCGAGTTTTAGAGTTAACTAGATAAAGTGGAATGCTTTAACAATACTTTATTATAGCAAATTTTTCATACATAAATAAATTTACGCCTGATCGACAATTATGACATCAAGAATTAAGTTCTGTGTTACAGATAAGTCTTCTTCAGCTTGATAATGAGATTTACTCATTTAATATTATTTTTATCCATAAATATATGGCACATAGTACATGTTTTAATATTTATTTATTTTTTTCCGAATCGCATATCAGAAAATGAAAACTAATTTACTCCAGTTGATAACAGGAGATTTACAAGAGCATCCCCTGTGTACTTGAGATACTTAATATAATTTTATAAATTACAAAAAAAAAGTCATAATTATCAAATTCTGATAATAATTTTTAAAATTGAAATGCCACATGGTTCTGTGAACGTCAAAGGTAGGAGCAGCACACACAGACCGCCATTTGCCGAGTCACTGGAAATAGTATAATTTTCAAGGGGCGATTTCTACGAGTCTCTGGTCTCAGAAGCGCAGGGATATGCTTTGTAAGTTCTCGCCCTTCGCTAAGGCTCTCTGGAAGGCATTGTTGTCGGAGGAGCATTGTCGACAGGGGGCGAACACATGTTCTCCTCAACAGGTGACAGCATGCCTCGTCATTATTTTGCTGAGTAGACAAGGATAAGGCCCTCACTTGCCAAGTTCACTAACACATTCCACCTCCTCCTTTCTCTAGATCTCTTTGCCAGTCCTTTGACTAGAGTGAAGGAACAAAAGGCTTATTTACATAATACATTTATATAAAACAGAAACAGCAACAGAAGAAATTTAGCCTAACACATTCTGCACGTAATTCTTCAGCAGGAGTTAAAAACAAGTATAACAGTATTATCTCATAACTATTCATCACGAATTGTTCCAGATGGATGATCTTCGAATACTGAACTCTACTGGGAAAAATAAAACAAAATTGTAAGACTAAATTATATATATAATTCATATTACTTAATATACATCACGCAAGAATATCTTTATATTCTATATAAACCTATAGAACCACCTATAGTATATATATTTATTAATTAAGCATTATTGTATTTAGTTTAATTGCACTAAACTATAGATTATGCCGGCTACAGCGAAAAGACATTTTATACTCGCTCTTGACATTTCAGACAATCCCTCACTCCTGATCGTCCTATGCTAATCTATTAGATTCTTACCATTACTTAAATATCTCTTTAGAGCATTATCTTAGTTTATTGAGTCCCATTCTAGTTGCTCAAGAAAAGTCTCAGATTATTTGTTCCACCTATTTAGGGAAACATGACAGTTCTCTGTCAGAAATACAGAATATTCTCGTAATTTAAAGGCATTCCAGGGAAAACATATTCCACAGCCGCTGAAGTAACTCGTGATATAATAAAACATTAAGGAAAAAGTGTCCTTGATCAGTGCACAGTGCGGAGTTGGTTTGGAAGATTTAGCAGTGGAGATACGACGTTGGAAAGGAAGAAGGACTCAGGGCGACCACTAATGGATAGTGAGATTGAGTCAAATCCGTTCGCAAGTACTCGCGAACTTGCCAGGGATTGAGGAGTGTGTCGAAAGATACTGTTAGTCCTGCCATCTACTCTCCGTGGGGAAGGTGAAGATGAGCAGTAGACTGGTCTCTCAAGAACTTACTCCTCAGCAATCAACTAAGAGGTTAGGAATTTGTGTAAAGCCATTAATAATAACTTTCTGGGGCTTTGAAAATTATTTTGATATAATTATACTATTATATACTTATTAAACACCTATTCAAATGGAGAGTTTTTTTTTTGTTTTTTTACCGTAGATATTATTATTAGATAGTTCTTTTTTTTTATTTGACGGGGAGGTTCGATCAAGGTAGATCCAAGAAAAATACAAATTTAAAAAAAAATATGTGCATTTTAAAAATTATCAGCCAACGTTTCGGCTTGCATTGTAAGCCATCTTCAGGGCTATCATGAAGGCGAGAGGGGACGTTGTGTCACCAAGATTCCATATTTAAAATTTGTATTTTTTTTGGATCTACCTTGACCGAACCTCCCCCCCCCACCTTAAAAAAACCACCTAATGTTAAAAAAAACCACCTATTGTCTCTCCAAAATGATTATTTTAATAATAGAGTTTCGGTTCGTAGCGAAGCTCTTATGCAGTAAAAATAAGTAAATAGTCAATTAATCCTTCTAGTAATTGTTGTATGGCCAACGCTTTCAAGACTGAGAGTCACATCTTCAGAGCCCACGTCTTGACTATAGAGCGCTGAATGCTCGGGAACCAGTGTAGAAGCTGTGCTGCAGTCGTCCCAAAGTACATGAGCACTCTACAATTACCACGGCTCTGGAAATGAAACCTTTGGCCTTGAAAGTGCTCAGTTTGAAATACAAAATGAAGCAGAGAATCGCCTGTTTAATTTTTCTCCTAATTATTTTAATTTTTAAAAGAGGTTCAAAATTCTGAGGAACCAGTAAGATATAGCGCCTATTTGTTAACTCCAAATTTTAAGTCTTTATGAGTGTGCATAATATTGTCTGAATATTTCCTAGGAAATGTGTAAAATCTGAGTGAATATTCTTTCATGCTCGGATACAGGAATTGAATGTTTTTACTAATCCTCTGGCTCAATCAATAGTATTTTATTAATATCTAAAACAATTGAAACATCCATTGAATTCAAATAGAATTTCTAAAATAATGAGAATAGGATGGACAGACTCCAAACGGATAACTTTGGCGAAACCGGCGTCCCATGGCATGTGACGTCATATCACTGTAAGACAGGTGCAGAATTGAAGACACGGGAACGCCCAACATCCGTTGGCCCCTCCACATAAGCTCTATACCTAAGATTGACTAGCGCAATGGCGGGAAGTGGAAGGTGTCGCGAGGACCTAATAATACTTAAGGGAAGACAGAGATCGATGTCCTACATTAGGTTATATAATAGGCTTGGAGGGGGGGGGGGGGGTATAAAAATCAACATTTTGACGACATCTTCAGAGAGAGATTAGTTTCACTTGGCCCACTTGGCCTTTATTAAAAACATGACATCTTATCATGAGAAAACAAAAACACAATTACATGATTTAGTAATTTCCAATCTTAACTCTCCTCATCAAGTATTGTAGTGAGATTATGCAACCTTTTGGAAAAGCTGGTCGAATCGAGAATATAAAATCTGTCGGCCGAAAATCACCCGAAATCAGCATTCTTTGACACGTTTATTTAAAAGAGTAAATAGGTAAGAGTGAACTTGCAAAATGAAAAATGTAAAGGCTGATTGCTATGTCTAGAGCAAAGGCAGAGGGGGGGGGGGAGGGGGGGCGCACCACTTTCTAAGTTAAACTCTAAAACATCTTCTTCGAAATGCGCTTTCATACAAATTTTATCGAACATAAACTATACAAAACCTATCACCCCCCATTCCACAGGGGGATTTGAGCAATTAACAAACTAGTAAAACAATTAATGAGAGGGAATAGAATATAAAAAACTATCTGTCCCAGCCAGGAATCGAACCTGGATCTCCTGCTATCCGGGCCGGTGTACTTTCCAGTTANCCTGTATGCTCCTCGTTACTAAAAAGAAATGAGTATTTCACTCACTTGCTGTGGGTTTGTTCCTCTGTGAAATTCCTCGAAACTTCGTCAACTTCTTCAGGCTGGCTACATCTTTAACTGTGACCAGTTTGGTAACAGCTGAACACTTTTAATCACTTCAAAAGAAACAATTGCAGGGAGCTAAAAAAACACGTCCTCTCTCTACAATGGCTGCTGTTGAACCTCATTAACGTCCTAAAGCATCTTATTGCACATGTAAACATTCAATGATAATAATAATAAAACACACAAAACAAACCAAATTAAATTTAGTAGCATAAAAATCAACAATTTTCAATAAGGAAATTAAAAGTCGAATATCTCCTTGATGGATCTAGCATGTCTTTTCCTGTAACCCTGTGTATAATTTTAATTCTCTTCATTTATGAGCAAGTTTCTTGTAGGGAAATCAAGTTATTCACGTGGATACCATGTTGCGACTATGTTTTCTAATCTCTCATTGGAAACGATAAATATATTTAGTCCGTGGTATAATTGTTATTTTAAAATTGTTATGCTCCCGTTCGCGTTCAAGCGTCCTTATTATTTTTAGATAACTGAACCAAATGCCGGTTAAATAAAACAGTATGAGAGTTCATTACGTTTTAATTTTAATATGTAAATCTCGGATGAGCTGTGAATCCAAAAGATAGTAGTTCGAAATGAACCCTCCCCCCCTCCTTTTTTTTAAATTAGGCTCATGGCTCTGGCTAGCAGCGGGTCGCTGACGTCTGGTTGGTGGTGAGCTCAGCGGTAAGGGCTTCCCTCCAGCTGAGCGAGTCCTCTTATTACGGCCTTTATTTGATACCATGATTTGATGGTAGTAACTGTCGTGCATCTGAATAAGTGAGAGAGAGAGAAATAGAAGGGGAGAGAAGCGAAAAAAAAAAAAGCCGGGGCTCCCAGTCCAAGTGAAGGACGGCCCTTAATCTAACCCAGCCAGGGGGGACTCTTGATCACTTTCTCCAGAACTTCTCTCTGTTAGGGCTAACAGTAGGACAGAACGTGTCGTTCCCCCTCCACTGATGGCACTGTCTAGAGCACACTTTTATATATTTACTTACGTATTATTCGTATGTTGGTCCATAGTTCTTCACTAAACTTGGTGAAACTGTGCACTGTCAGTTAAATTTGGCCTGTGCCATGTTTGATAGATATTAGTTCACTATTACACTAATTAAATAGTTAGTGTTGAGGAGCACGCAATGAAGTTGTTTGCACAATGGCTGACTAGCGCCGAATCGAACTAGAATATTAATACCGGAAGCCAAACTGGTGATTAGGAAGAGTATTTAGGGATTCAACGGTAGCAATCCTTTGTTCTAGTACAGAAGTTTTTCAAAACTACATCGAAAAGAAAGAAGACGATTAATTGATGGATGGTATGATTGGACATATGTCGTTTTCTAGGAATGAGGGTTGTATCTTTATATGTTCAGAGAAATTGAAACTGTATTGTTCTGAATATTCATTTATGAAAATAGGTGGAGAATGAAGTTGCTTCATTGGCAATGATATGGAGTATTTGATAGGAGATGAACTTATTTTGAACTTAGGAAATAAGTTATATGACCTCGTCTTTCATAGATTTTAAAGTTATGATCGGGTTCTTCTCACTGCCTCAGTAATGGGCCCTCGAGCTCCACGTCCCGGTTCGAGGATCGGAGTTTTTGTTTATTTTTTATTTATTTTATTTTTTTTATTTTTTTTCTCTCTACTATCGCCTTATGATGGGAGGTAATTACTACCATCAAGTGATATCTAGCGGAGATAAAGGCAAGCGAAGAGGCAGACGCAAAATTTCTGTTTATATATTTTAGAATTATTTGCGCTAGACCACGCAAAGTTCACAAACGCGGACAAAGTTTTAATTTTTCAATAGACTTCACATGGAAGATAGCTTAAGAATCAAAGGCCTTTTTCCAAATATCGAAAAGATTTGCTGAAGCAATTAACGTCACAGAATCAGCGTAAACAGGTGATCTGTTAAAATAAAATGCAATCAGGTTATTTGGGGGGGGGGGCAATAAAAGTTCATTTGTTACGACTCACACAAGTCTGAAAGATGAAGCTTTCAATGACAGGTTGGACAAGAACTAGAACTTTAGTAGAATGATGAAGCTTTCAATCTCAGGCTGGACAAGAACCAGAACTTTAGTAGAACGATGAAGCTTTCAATCACAGGCTGGACAAGAACTAGGACTTTAGTAGAACGATGAAGCTTTCATTCACAGGCAGGACAAGAACTAGAACTTTAGTAGAACGATGAAGCTTTCAATCACAGGCAGGACAAGAACTAGGACTTTAGTAGAACGATGAAGCTTTCATTCACAGGCAGGACAAGCACAAGGACTTTAGTAGAAGGATGAACGGAGCGGTGTTAGTCATGAAAACTGGAACCTCTTTGGCGAAGTGTGTATTGCAAGCTATGGCGAAGATATAACTAGCGCGAGAGGTAATACCGCCATCTCGGGTTGAAGGAATAACTCACTCCAGGCTCGGGACTTCAATATTTACCAAGGCATTAGGTTTTACTTTCCGCTCGCTGCACTCAAGTCTGTTCACTCGTCCCCGACACATGTCATGGCAGCTGACTCGCTCAATCCGATAGATTAGTTCCGACCCACTTGACATCAGATCGATATCTTTGGACTCTTCCTTTTGGTGTTACTTTTACCGCCGTTATCTCGTAGGAAGAAGGGAATGAATTAGTTTCGTACGCTGACAAGATAAAGTAATTATGGTTGAAAATGCGAATAACTCCACTACATATAATTGGATGCTAGGAGTGATCTTGATCTTCATTCCTAGGATTTGTTCCGAAAGAGAGCACGTAAAGAAAGAGTAACAGTAAATACGTATTCCAGGTTAGAGACAAATTCAGAGCCGATTTACAATTGATCCCGCCAAAAAAGGAGTACACAATTAGGAGACAGAACACTTATGAACGAGGAATCGCTTTGCAATTTCTTCTTATTATCTTAGGGGTTTGCATGTAGGTGATTGTGAAGTGAAATCACAGACACAAAACAGTGTCCTCTCAGGAAAGAGTTCTTACGTAAAATATGTAAATATACAACACTTTCAGCTCAAATGACATCAAATTTGCATGTCAAAGATCATAATTAAGGAAACGTTTGTTTAAATGCTTTCTTCCTCAAGAGAGATCAGCCAGCCATGAGTATTTAAAACTAATTTTGTTTAAACACGGAATGTTTTAATTTATAACTGAGGGAAATTCACAGCAATTATTAAATCCGTAATAAATATTAAAGAAAAATAAATCCGTCTTACATGAGCAAAGTAAACAAAGCGTATTTCCCATTATTATTACAAATTGACATAAATAAGATTTAATGACAAAAATGACTAAATTACCATTAATAAATTTAAATTTGTTTTTTTTTAGAAAACTCCCGTCCACTTTTTCTAAGCTATTAACGAAATAATCTTCCAACCCCTTAAGGACCGAAAGGGGAGCATCTATAACAAACTCCCCTATTCTAAACACTCTTGGGGACAAGATTTGGGACAAGTTTCATTTTTCAATAAATGGTTAATACCAAAAGCAGATGTTTGCGATCCACGAGCTTGGGAGACTCGTTTAGAGCCATGCTACAGTACACATATCTTTTCCACTACCAAGCATACGAATTTTTTTACAACAATAAAAATAGTAAAAATAGAAATTCTTTTCAATTTTGTCTTTCCCAAACCACCCACCCTATGACCTAATCTAGTTTTAACTGATCCAACAATTTACAAAAAAAATTGTTTGGAATCCAAATTTGGTCTAGGAATAGGAAGGACGTAAATGCGCGACCCTCCATGTGTGTGTACTCATGTGCCACACACGTGTATACTCATATGCTTTCGGAGCATCCTTGAGGATCTATACCAGCTTGCTAACAGCAGCAGGATGGTAAAGTCTCTGGAATGGGTAGCGGTTGTTACCTATGCATTCTGCAGCCTTGGTATCCTGTGAGGTTCCCGACCAAAAAAAAAAAAAAAAATCGCAGTGACCTCTTACACACATTCCGGAGATGACCTACTCGCAGCGGGGCTCGGAGGAAGCTTTCAGGTAGTGATCCTTGGGTATCCCCCCTGGAGTATTTGCCCAAGCACTATCCATCTGTCACAGGTCTGAAAGGATCGGTACCAAGCCTGCCTAGCCAAATATCTGAAATCTATGGTTCGACCAATGAAGGGAACTTTAACTATCTCTGGGTGACAGTCAACGGTAAGGCATTCTATCTGTCAGAACCCGGGACCTTTCAAGGCTTCAAGCCAATGACCGAACATAAAAGAACTATAGGATACTCCAAGTACCTCACAACTAAATGGCACTACTGTGTGCTAACTTATGAATGAAGTTTTTTTAGTAAGAGATGATTGGTGGAGGGGATAGCGGAGAGCTGTGCTTTTAAGATACAGCCAATTGAGGATATATTTTTACAAATTTCAACATAAAATTTTTTTGTGGGTATATATATAATTTTAATAAATCCTGTAATACACCTACTTTATAGAATTATAAATTTTTGAACCATAGTTTGTAGTAATTTTGTACATTTATTTAAGGCCTGAAATTCAGGCGGAAACCTCAGGCCAAATAAAAACTTTTGATTCATAAATTCATTTCTAAACACTTAAAAAAACAAAATACTTTTTACCTGATGCCCACCATATTCTCACTACGATATCAATGATCAACTAACATCTAGAGTATAAAAATATAATACTTTTCAATGTTTTTGTCATGTAAATTTCGCAAGAGCATTAACAATAATTGCATTATTCACATTTTCTTCTTCCGTTTTGGACCGTGTCATTTTATTTTTAACAATCAAGTTTTTGCTCATCATGCCCTGAGCTTCTTCAGGGTTACAATAGAAGCGAGAAAGGAGGAGGACAAAGGGTATGTATAGAGGTTGGTTCCGGTGGTGTGACCGAAGCCTTCCTCTCCAGGTACCGGGAGTCGTCATTGGCCTGTGAGGTCCGTATCTTGTGCTTGGTCAATGTTGGGTGCCAGTTTTTGCTGAGTTAGTCCTCTAACATTGTTTGGGTGTTTGGTAATTTCTATAGCTTCCCTAACAGTCCTCTCTCGATAGTTGTCTATTTTGGCTAGTACCTTGGTGTCTTCGAAGGGAATGTTGTGATTAGTGTTGTGGATATCTTCAGCTATTGCGTATTTCTCAGTTTCTTAACGCAAGTAATGTGTTCCTTGAGCCTTGTGGATATCTGCCGTTCAGTTTGTCCTATGCATTCCCTACCACACGCGAAAGACATCAAAGATTTTGTGAAAGACTACCAGAACCAACCGGTATAAATACCTTTTGTCCTTCTCCCCCTTTCTCACTTCTATTGTGACCCTGAAGAAGCTCAGAGAGTGATGAGCAAAAACTTGGTTGTCAAAAATAAAATGACGATGACACGGTCCAAATCGAAAGAAGAAAATATGAATATTCACTCAGACAATGGAAGTCTTCAATAATTTCATTATCAGTGTCTGTAAAGGCTATAAATAATAATGACTACTAAGAAAATAAAATAAAACAGTTTTGCAAAATAGAAAATGTAATCTGTGCACTAAATATTCATGATTTATTAAAGGAAAATCATAAATACTGTTTTCTAATTTATTATTGTCACATTCACAGACTTCAATTCATCTGCCAAAATAATAACCTCATAGAATGGTTACTCATATTAAATGATTACTGATTGGTTATACATTATGAAATAAGAATAGGAAAATATTATGCATTTTTCATGAAAGCTGACAATTTCATTTAGCAAAATGGAAATTAATGTGTTTGTTATATAGGTTGATGATATGCATGATGAGGAGATATTAAGACACACACACACACACACACACACAAAAATACTGGGCTAAAGTAGTGCTCCACTAAGAGACTATAACAAGTCACCTTTTGTCAATAATACAAGACTATTACTTAAAAATGACTTTGATGATATAAATGGCTTTTATTCAGGTATTGGCAAGGAATGAAAGGTGAAATTGTCATTTTTTAAAAAAAGAATTGGAGAATCGTTTCGTGTGCCCGCAAAGGCGTACGAGGACTAGCATTAAATATCTGATCGTTCAGAGTATCTTTCTGGAAAATGTGAGACTAAAACTGTTAAGCTGCCAAGAGGGTCTCCAGTCAGCGGAGAGGGAATAACAGTAAGTTTGAGGACTTACAGTGGTGGCCAACTAAGTCCAGCAACATGTCGTATCGAAAGTGTGGTTCATAGTCTAAATACGATGCCTACTTCACAATACTGCTATAATTGTGGACTGTACGATTACTCAGTGCGCAACTGTTACGTTCAATTCTCTATTTTTCATTTATGAATTGAGTGCTGTAAAAAAAAAAAAAAAAAAAAAAAAAAAAAAAAATCTTTGAATCATTATCAGTGCTAAAATAAAAACAAGTGAAACTAAAGCGTAGGTTTGTACTAATTATCGATAGACATACGTTAACGTAGCAAAGATGTGCACTACAAACCATGTACGTTTAACCATGCACTACAAACCATAGTAAGCGTAATTACTATGAGAGAAAGAGAAATTTATTTTTTATGGTCCAATACATAAGTATTTTTTCACATAAATTTAAATATAAATTAAATTATAGCAAATGAGAAGATTATTATTATTATATAAATTTATTTATAAAGATAAAATTCAAGCAGCTGAGGTCTTGGAGACTCATAAGAAATCATTTCGATGTCAAAAACGATAGTCCCAATTGACAGCTGAAGACGATCAAGGTGATTTATTACAAGTTGTCTGAGGTGGTTCTCAAATGGGTCAACACGCCGGATATGACTGTTCCAATGAACGTGGTAACACACATCGCCATCCGGGGTATTCGACCATGGGAATAATAACTTTGCATTCGGAGATTCAAAAAGCGGTACCAGGAGTCCCTGACAAGTCAGAAACCACTCACGCACTAAAGATGACCTTCTTAATAACATTGCTTTCGGAGATTTTAAAAGCGGTACCAGGAGTCCCTGACAAGTCAGAAACAACTCACGCGCTACAGATGACCTTCTTAATAACTTTGCATTCGGAGATTCAAAAAGCGGTACCAGGAGTCCCTGACAAGTCAGAAACCACTCACGCACTAAAGATGACCTTCTTAATAACATTGCTTTCGGAGATTTTAAAAGCGGTACCAGGAGTCCCTGACAAGTCAGAAACAGCTCACGCGCTACAGATGACCTTCTTAATAACATTGCTTTCGGAGATTCTAAAAGCTGTATTAGGAGTCCTTGACAAGTCAGAAACCACTCACGCGCTATAGATGTCCTTTTTAATAACATTGCTTTCGGAGATTATAAAAGATGTACTAGAAGTACCTGACAAGTCAGAAACCATTCACGCGCTACAGATGACCTTCTTAATAACATTGCTTTCGGAGATTCTAAAAGCTGTATTAGGAGTCCCTGACAAGTCAGAAACTACTCACGCGCATTAGATGTTCTTCTTAATAACTTTGCTTTCGGAGATTCTAAAAGCGGTACCAGGAGTCCCTGACAAGTCAGAAACCACTCACGCGCATTAGATGTTCTTCTTAAAAACTTTGCTTTCGGAGATTCTAAAAGCGGTACCAGGAGTCCCTGACAAGTCAGAAACCACTCACGCGCATTAGATGTTCTTCTTAAAAACTTTGCTTTCGGAGATTCTAAAAGCGGTACCAGGAGTCCCTGACAAGTCAGAAACCACTTACGCGCTATAGACGACCTTCTTAATAACTGTGCTTTCGGATATAATAAAAGCTTTATTAGGAGTCCCTGACAAGTCAGAAACCACTCACGCGCATTAGATGTCCTTCTTAATAACTTTGCTTTCGGATATTCTAAAAGCTGTATTAGGAGTCCCTGACAAGTCAGAAACCACTCACGCGCTAGAAAGAGTGGTACGTAATACGCTTCTAGATGATTATTGCACAAACTATAAATTATGTTCATATCAGTTCTGTAATTATTATTTCTGATGTAAATATATAATTTAGAAGAATCATTAACATAAAAACATGTCGCATTATATTTTAAAAATATATATAAGTAATGCTGTGTTTTTATAATGTGTTCTTTTAAAATACACGTAGTTAATTTTAAAACTCTGTGCTTGTCACATTANATAAATTTATATTTCTGCCCTGTCTGTCTGCCTGTTTGACCACATATTTTAGTGGCCTAAATTATCTAATAATTTTTATGTTGTTTAAAACCCAACTTTGCGAAAAAAAAAAAAAAATAAAAATAAAAATATAATAAAAGCCTGAAACGAATATTGAAACATTCGTGAGTGCACAACCGTAAGAAAAATGAGATAATTCGCTGATATTATATGGAAACTAATTTAAAAAAAAAAGTTATTAGGAAAAAAATACTAAGTCAATAAATTGAGCTAGTGTCACAATCATTGATATTACGCACAGTGCAAACGCACTCATACACAAACTTGATTCATATTTTTTTATCATGTCATATTTATTTAAGCCTGTTTCACCCTTTAGAAATATTCATGCTCAATAGATAATTTCAGTCATGAGACTGACACGTGCGCGTCTTATCAATCATTAGGATACCTATGGCCATAATACGAGACTCCCGCGGTAACCTCCGCTACAAAACTGACAAAAGATTTTTCCGTGGGAAAACCAGAGCTACACTTTGCGAAATTTACTGAGAACAGGGGATATATGTTCATAAGTAAGTATGTTAACTATATATATATATATATATATATATACACAAACATACATAAGACGGAAATCTCTCTCGGATCACTAAACTGGGAGATTCCTGGGCTGCGATGATGAGATACTTCATCTCGAAAGGGCAAGGCTGTAGTAAAAAAAAAAAAAAAAAAATTGAAGACAATTGCGCGAATACTGAAATTTTTATTTATAGAAAAAACTCGTTACGTAATGTCATTTCGCCCCATGTCTACTTCTACCTATTCCTTGAGCAGGCCATTTGTTTTGGGGACACCCATGTTGGTTAGCGCTTTAGAATTGAAAGATTTAAAAATAAATAAACAAAAGTCGGTATTTATTTCTGCATCCCGTTAGATGGGTTCGATAATGATTGAATTGGTCGAGGGGAAGGGGGAAAAGAAAGATGCCAAATTTAAATGTCGTCAATATTTCCTTTAGTGTTAGTATTACCAAACAAGTTTAGAATATAACAGGTTTAAAATTCAATTTTCTAACATTTTTGTCATAAACACATTCATTGTTTTATAAATTATAAAGGAAAAATACATTGAAATAAATATTCAAGGATTTGAATACATAAATCGAGCGGCCCCCTATTCTCTCACGAAATTTATCTTACCTTTTACGCTTATTCTCGCTTGTTTATATTATTAAATTAGTCATTTATTCATAAGCTTGAACATCTTTAATGAAACATGGGAAAATAAACTTCGAGCATTCAACAAGGACCAAAGGAAATAATGAGGCTGAGTGAAGTTGTTTTCAGGAAAAGATAATGAAATATAACGGAGAAAAACTGTTTCCTGCAGAACACATTAAGAAATAAAAAGTTTATGAAAACAGTTTTTTTTTTTCAAAATAGCTAGAGAAACTAAATCTAAAAAATCTGGGCCATGGATTACTTTCACAAACTGAAACTTAATTTATCCTCAAGTATGAACAATAAATGTTATCAAATAAACTTTGGTACATTAAAACTTTCCTATATCTTAAGAAGGATTCTTCGGTGAATAGGGAGAGGTTATCAAACCCTTAATTTCTCACTTATGTATTTTTTCTTTTATCTATATATTTTACTTGGTTATAGTTATTATTAATATAATTGATCTCCTTGGTGTCTTCCACATTCTGCTACCCACGTCAGTGCCTACCTTTTTGCTTCTCTTCTTCATCAGATATCTAAAGCAGGTTAATGATTCATCCCTCCTAAGCTTCCTGAGGTCCTCCTCTCCCATCTTGCCATATCCAAAAGATTCCAATCTGGTTCTAGCAAACTCTCTCTCTGATGCCATCAAAGAGGAGCTAACCTATCTTGGGTTCCGGGCAAGAAACGCTATCCATGTGACAGAAACAGACCTGGTAAATGTGATCCTTAAGGATTCCACAACCTAAGTTCTTTGTGGAATTCAAGCTCACAAAGAACGTCATATACATGGAACCTCTCTCTGCCAAGAGTGGAAAACCCCCAACTTAGAAGGAACGTTCTTCAATGTCATATATGTCTGCAATATGGCTACACAGGGACAAAACTTACAGACTGCCAGAAGACTCGATGCACACGGGCATTGCGCCAACAAAATCACCTCGCCAATTATAGAGGCTGCCAGATCTATAAAGATTTGTAGCAGTGGTCCCAGGAGCCGCAAAACTAGATGCAGCGTCACAACTTCCACCACTTTAACCACCAAGAAATGCTATTGGTTAGCGCGTGAGTGGTTTCTGACTTTTCAGGGACTCCTAGTTATCAATTCTACAAGAAAAGTTGAACAAGGGTTTTCCTATTTCCGGGCGACTTACTCAGCCAAGAAACAACCGACGACTGAAGAAGCACTTCCACAGGGCTACCCTTCCAGAAAGAGTGATCTGCCATTTCTTACATTCCTCTACCATCAGCATTGAATGATTTCCAAACCTTCCTCCTGTAATTTTTATCTGAATTCAATGCCTTTCTTCCTCCTATTATAAACTTATAAACTATAGTGGTCTCTAAAATGTCTTTCTACTCCATCTTAAAATTAATTTCTCCTACAAGAGACTTCTTTGTCTCCTTTCGAATGCCAAAGAATTTCAGGCACATACAAACGAACTCAAACTGGCTCTTGAATACAAAGGCGAAGAGGCACTATGTTGGACAGTTCTTTGCTCTCAACATTCAGCAGTGATTTTGGAAAACAGGGATACTTGAGTTTTAAGTATGTTCAATCAGATATAAGACAAAAACTTGTTTTTTACGAAGTAAGACAATTTTTATCTGACACACGAAGAAACCTGAAGCGCCATAAATTTTGCATCCAGGAGATGGTTTCTGGGCCACTTCCGACAAAGACAAGGCAAAAATATTTGCTGTTTCAAAACCCAGGTATAACTGCCAGAAAAACCTTCCACCTTCACTGTCCAAGATCTGCAAGTTCTTTTAAATGTCTTATCTAGTCATAAGTTTGACTTCCGATACCAGCATTTTACTAGTAATATCCTAGCATTTTACTCCAGTATATGTTTCGGGTGTTAATTTCATCTCTTTGCTCGAGAAAAAATTATACTGTTTTGGAGCATTCATAAAGAGTAGTAGAAGTATGGCTTAAAGGTCAATTTTTGTAGCTGAAATCCATATTTCTGAGTGTACCGTATACCTTATCTTTGAGTCTTACCTATCAACCGTTTCTTCAGGGTCCCATAAGGACAACACATACGGACGTTAAGCCTTAACATATTTAAGGAATACAATCTATCTAACCCAAGATCCTCAGAATAATGGCAAATGCTCCAAATCAACCCTTCATCAAGGTTCTGCACGTTCAAGACCTCATCTGCATCCACTTATTCCAACCTCATCCATATAAAGACCCTTCCTTTCTTCCTATTATTTTCTTTATTTACATAAAATTATGAAATGTTTTATTTTAATGTTTTTAAACCTTAATAATAATAAATATATTACAAAAAGTTTAACATATCTTGGTTCTACCTATACCTTTTCTTCATGTTCCTCGCTATCTCATTATGACCAAGTTTGGCAATAGGCCTCTGGTCGGTGATTATTGCTGCCGTTAAAAAATTATTTATACTTTTTTGTAACTCCCAGATAGAACTCCATCTTTTTTTCATTCTTCTAAATATCTAACAAATCTCTTCGTTGCCACTAATCCTGCCTCCCTCTCTATCCTTCGGGATATTGATGTCAAATATTCACTTTTTAGTGAATATTTGACATCGATCCTCTTATTATGCCTAGAAAGGAGAAGTGCAATTTTTGGACCAATGAACTCTATTCTTGAGCCCTTTCTCTCCAGTTCGTCTTCTCTTTCGTTCATTCATTTTAAGCATGTCCTTTTATCCAGGTTGTATTCAATTCCTTCTAGTCTTTTAAGTCTTCCATCTCCTTAATGTTCCAACCCCTTCACAAATTCCTATTCACAAAAGGCCCGCACAGCCTTCAAAGTTTCTTTCTTAAATATTATCCTTAATAAGAATTTTACGTGAAATCTTAAACAACAAAAATGTTGGAAAATTACATATTAAAGAAAAAACATAGAATTATACACCTTTTCGTTTTAATAACAATAACAAAGGTAATGATAATTTAAATTTGTATCTTTCCTTAAACTCGTCTCTCTGCTGGATCTATTTCAGCTATTAATGAACTACCCCAATAGTTTGCAAAAAAAAGCTAAAATAACGATTTAAAATTAAACAAAAAAGTTAGCTAGAGGCCAGACAGACAGACATGTCTACAAAGGAAGCAACAGATAGACTTTTAGCGACTTACGAAGGAATTTTGATTATGAGGTTGTTTTAATAAAAGATTTTTCAATTTTTTGAAAGATTTTTTCCAATCTCTTAGTATATCTAATCTTGATAGTCAAACAAAGTTTACAGTACTTTTTTTTTTCGTTTATTTGTATACATACGCAGATGTACATGTTGAATTCCAACGTGAACCTTTAGAGCGTTCACAAATATAGTAGAATACTCACACGCACAAGCGCAAGCACGCAACGAACACACAGACAAATATATATATATATACATGAACATTAAAGGATATTTATAGGGCGTAATAACCTAGAAGTTGATTGCCCTCCAATATCTACTACTACTATATACATGAACGCTTAAAGAACACAATTCTAAATTTTTCTGAATTGGAAAAAAGGAAATTATGACACTTTTAAATGCACTATCAAAGATTAAGTTCGTTACTGATCAAAACCTGACGTTAGGAATGGGGGAGTTTACCAGTGTAAGGAGAAAATGTATTTTTCCTACAATGGGCGTAACATTTAGTTTAGAGATATAAAACTCAACGCAGATTCTTATGTAAATAAAAAAAAAATTGAAGTTACACAGAAAAATTAAACAACTAGGATTGGAGATTTACCCGAAGCCTAAAATTTAAAACAAGAAATGCAAAGGGAACCAGAAAAAAAATCTTAGTGCCTCACCCTGGCTAGGTTAATCTTTGTCGTCACCCCCTCTCCTCCAGCAAAAACAAATTTGACAGAGAATACAGAACAAAGTATGCTAACATTACGTGATTCCTCTACTTCTCCCATTATACCTTTCCTTAAACTATATCCTATAATAGCAAATAATAAACAAAGCTATATTAAATTGAAACTTTAATTGAATAGTAGTTGTTAAAAGTGTATTTTGGAAAATTTAAACCCCGTACTGAAACACTTAATTTCGTTAATTAGTTTATAACTAGAATATGGGATTATTATTTATAAAAATTAGTAAATGCTTAAAATTTAGAAATCTTTCATGAGAGTTTCAATTTATTTGTTTGTTGTTGTATTTTCAATAGGCAAATAAAATGATAAATATATATTGGGAGGTAAAGACTTGGCAGGAACGAGCAAGGTAATGACGGAATCGCTGTCCAAAGAGCTTGGCACTTGCACTTAATATCATTTACAGGAGCAATTCTCTCTTCTCTGACGTCAGACCTAAATCCGATGTCAACCTCCTCCATTTCTCCTATCGATCGGCCGTTCAGTATCCTGCTATCTTGACGTAGTCCCGACAGAAAGCGTCTTCTCAATGGCTATGCCTTCAAAGGAAATTGAAACGTATTTTAAAGCCTAAATGATCAAGCTCTTTCGTGACGGTTTTACAAAACTAGTGAAAACTGAGTGGCCAAAAAGCCCCATTAACATATTCATAACAATCAGTAAGTCGAGTTTCCGCAGAACTAAACATAATATGATTTTTACATTTTTTTTTGTCTAATGTAATATGTAAGATGAATTTGGATTAATTCTCAAAAGCTAATACGCAAGTATCGAAATACACTCAAGAAATATATTTAACAGGCCTTCACAATAAGGTAGTGTTTTATCATTATGTACTTCCAATAAAAAGGAAGTTGGCAACTCGTAAAGTGTTTTTATTACCCATGAAAAAGATAAACACACACCGACCTCTCCAGAGAGAATACATTTTTCGTTTATGTTTTTCACTCTCTTTCGAAGTAACTATTTAAAAATATATCTTCGCCTTTTGTTATATCTACGAGGAGGTTTAGAGTGTACAATGTAATTTTCGAACATTTTTGTAAAAAAAAAAAAAGACACATTTTAGGGTTAAGCGGATCAATTGGATTAATAAAATTGGACCACCCAAATTTTGAAAATACCCAATTTGATATTTTCATTTTAAAAACAGTTAAACATATTTGTTTTTGGGTGTAATCAGATGTGGACGGGGAGGAAGAGTATTGAGGGAGAAGAAATTGAATTATTACATTAATATTGTTTGAGTTAAGAAGAAAAAAAATTTGAAATATGAGTGTAAAATTAATTTTTACATATTTTCTCTAAATAAAGTTCCATTCAAATAAATAATAAATCATATACAAATGAGAATTGAATCAACCAAGAAACATTAATTTAAGGACAGTCAAATCAACCTCCATTTCATGTGGTCTACTAGACTACATAACTTATTCTTTCAAAAATGTAAAAAGAAAAGCATAATTTCAATCAATAAAAAAATAATAATTAGTTGAGTTTATATTACTTTGACAGTGCAATATAATAGCAGTTATATATGAACTGCTATAGTCCAGAGATTTATTTGTGTACTCTGAAACAGAGTTTGAATCCCAGATATACGTGGGTAGCTCAACTCGAGGTTTGATCCCCGAATCCTTTTCTATCCCAGATTATTGAATTGAATATATCATATGTCCATCCTCAAATTACACACACATATGTCTCTGTTTGTGTCTATGTGTGTGTGTGTGGTTTGTGTCTGTTAGTACCATAATTTTCAAAACAGAGAGACCATGTACAATGATTGAGTTTTATTTATTAATTTTTTTTTAATTACAATTTTGTTAACAGCTGAAATTAAGGGAGGGAGAAATGGAGCTTAAGGGGGAAAAGCTTAGAGGAAGACTAAATGTAAATTAGGTAACACCTTCATAATTATTAGCCTCCCCCCAAATTATTGGTACAATTTATGCGAAATGGTCATATTAAGAAGATATTTAAATATGTAACTACATCTAGGGGGATTAGAAAAAATCATTTTCAAATAATATTGTTTTATTTAATCCTTTTCTGAAAGGAGTGAGCTTCGGTCAGCACAGAGACAGCCTAAAGAGCTAATCTTCTCTTCCCATGGACCTCGTCGTCTCTGTAAGATTACTAGTCATTTATTCGTGTGTGTGCACAAACAAAACATAGAAAAATTGCTTTGTTGGCACCGTCCTATGTAATGGATTATTCAGCCGTGAGATTAAATTAGTCATTAAATCTTGAATTTATATTATTTTTTCTGACTAATTTTCAGATTAGATGGAAACATAAGAAATATAAATTCTGCCATGAGTGAGATTTCTTATAGATTTTATATATTCCTGTGCCTCAGTTCTTTTCTCCACCATAACTCTTTCCAGTTATGATATGTTTGACTTATCGGATAAAAAAATACTCTTAATCAACCTAAAATATATACAGGTCAAGCATGTTTTCTTGATTTTCCTAATAACCTGTGGATTTTCTTCAGTGGAGTTTTTCAATGATCCTTTTTTCATAAAAAACCCCTAAAGGTTTCTATTTGTAAGACAGAATCTACTACGAAGACCTTCTCAGGGGTTCTCCTCCAGATCCTGGAGAGGTTGAGTCTTCCTGGAGTCCAGAAGGGGAGGTCAGGGGCTGTCTCCGGGACAGGTCGATAGAGGAGCCTTGTCCCGCTTCTTCAATAATTCAAAGCGACCATCACAACAATTAGACTGAGCCCTGACAAGTGCCCCAGACAGTTCTGCCTCTCTTTATCCACCCCAGTAATGGGCAACTCGGAGCGGAATAAACACAAATCTCACGGGAAAAGCAGAACGAATAATTCCTGAGCCAGGTGATTCGAGCGATTTCTATATGGTGAACTTTTTATTGGTTTTGCAATGGCGCGCTGAGTTCTAAAACTTTAACTATTAAATCTTCTTTTGCCATTACACCTATCACATTTAATTTATATAAGTATCATCATAAATGGGGCTCTATAATATATATATATAGTAAGCAAGAACAGGTGGGATAGAGAGTGCAGTGCACACACAATGTGCAATAAAGATTTTTGTATGTGCACTGCAATCTCAATCCCACCCGTTCTTAATTACTATATATCGCTGCCGCGAGTGTTTCATTTCCTGTCTCTCTCTCTCTCTCTCTCTCTCTCTCTCTCTCTCTATATATATANCTACTCTGAAGAACTTTGAGTGGGATCTTTACAGTATGGAATTCTTTATCAAATTGAATCGATCGAAGAGCGGCTTTAAATTATTCTTCTATTTCAGGATAGACAGAACTCTGACGATAGAGATATGAAGTACGCAAAAAAAAAATATATATATATATATAAGTTCAAATGGAGAGTTCTTGGCTTAGGAGATTAATAGTAGAAAATTTATTGGTGTTCGGCCAAGGTCCAAACACAATGATCTGACTGATGATTTGAGCGAACCCAACAAATTTTCTACAAAGAAAGAAATATAATAACTTGCAGCACAAATGATATTATTTAATTTGAAAATAAATTACTGAAGCCCATTGTAATGTCATTAAATTTTTATTCATTTCAATGTAAAATATTATGAATACAATCTATTAATGTAATGAGTAGAATCACACTTTGGAGATACAAATAATAAAATAATATATANTATTATATATTTATATTTTTTTTCAGAGGAGGACTTCCATCTAAACTTTAATGAAACAAAGAACAGTGCCATCATAAAAAATAATATGTGGGTCAATATTTTAATACATTCTTTATTAGGAGGGATGGTCTAGAAGAATGATGAAGCAACAGAAAATAGTTTTTCGATTAACAATTGATAGGTCAAGTTCTATAACTCATAATTATCGAGTAAATAATATTAATAAATGTAAAATAATGTGTATCAAGGTTAATTTATATAGGATTTTAGTGCTTTTCACAAAACATTTCACTCCAGAATCTTTACATATTCATTCCATTCATCCACCATTCTTGGAGGGTATGACGAGAGGATAAGTATCTGCGAAAGCTAATTGTAATCGACAAAATGGGGAATATCCTTGAAGTAATAAGAAATAAAGATTAAATCGAAGGCTTGATGTCGAGGGATTGATTGGAAATCTACCATTGCCTTTAGAAAAATGCCATTTGTAGACAAAAAAGTGTGATTAGACAGAATTTAACCCATCGAGTTTATGAAAAGGTCTGAGGAAGTTAAAAATGATTGTAAAGGACAATTCAAGGGAAATAATTCTAAAATTATTCAATAACAAACTGATTTGTGTTCACGTAGGCTTCCAAGGTCCTCAGACATATTTACCAATACTTCTTCCGGGTTCAACCGTGTCTTGGAGTTTTCAGGTGCCAAGCTTTCGCACATCGAGTGATGGTTTCTTCAGGGCTTAATGGAGAATGATGTTTCATTGCTTGGCACCTAAAAACTCCAAGGCACGGTTGAACCCGGAAGAAGTATTGGTAAACTGATTTGTGTACTTCTTACCTCAATCTAGGATCACATTATTTATTTTATAAAATTTATATTACCTTTGAGTCGTGTGTCAACTCTTTTGATAGTGTAGTTTTTCTACTTTAGAAACTTAAGGCAAAAGTCATTTGCTAGTAATTATATGGTTTTTCAGCACGACGTCTGATTCACTTGAAGGTATTCAAATTAACTAAAAATACCAAAAAGCTTAGATATAAATAAGTTAAAGAAGGAAGAAAACTTTTTAGAAGCTATATTTCATAAGGAATTGGATATTTTCATTGGATTTAAAGTAAGGCTGTAAATGAATGTTGACCTTAAGGGATTGAAGAGGGAGTGAGAGGGCCTCGGTTGGAGGGTCGGGCGAAGGGCGGCGAGGGTCGGGACTCCCACCCCTCGGCGTTCGGGAGGGTGGGGTAAGCGATGCTCTCGGCTATGATCGATCCTGGACTTGGGAGGCGGAGGTAGGGACGCAGGCGTGGATCGGTAGTCCTCTCCAGCAGCCAGTCTCCCTCTGCCATGTCCTCCATAGACATCGAGAGGCTGATCGGGGCGGTGTTTGCGAGGCCGGCGATCTGGGACACCGGACACGACGCCCACCACAATAGATTCATTTTGGACAAGCTCTGGGAGGAGGTCGCCAAGGAGGTCGCTTGCTCAAGTAAATTTTCCTTGTATCTAACTGAATGGTAACTGAAATTTGGGTAAGATGACGCACAAGACTTATTGGGAATGAGGATTCAGCACATACTCGAGTTCGGGTTGGGAATTCGATTTCGCCGCATTTAAAAACTTTTTGGAAGGATGACAGGATGGTTGAAGGTTGTGAGGGTGGGGGGGGGGGGGGGGAGTGACTCTCAATGGTTGCTATGACAATCGTCCGTGTATTTAGAAAGGTCATGAATTAACAAGGTGATTTATAAGAAAAAAAGTAAATTAAGTGCTGAATAAAGGAAAATAAATTATTTTTCAATAAAAACGAAAGAAACAGCATTCTAATACCAAAAATAACAAAATTATTAAACATATTAAGGTCAAATATGTCAGACTAATGAGGAAAAAATTCTAGTTTACTTTTATAATATTATTGTACGGATAAATGGTTGCCTTCACTAAAAGATCAATAATCAACAGGAAAGAAATATGAACTTTTAAAACATTTTATTGTTGATAAATATACTACAAAACTATATAAAACAGAGGTATTTTATTTTTTGAAGAGAACAGATACATGCAATATACATAAAGTAAATAAAAAATACTTTCGGGGAAAAATAGAACTTTTCTCAAGTACTGTTCGCTTGGGAAAGAGTTCAGATGACTAACTATTGAGAAATAATGATTTTTATGTTTATAAATATTTTATTTGGTTGTGGTATTTTATCCCACGTAAATTTTAAACAATTAATGAGAGGGAATAGAATAAAAAAATCTATCTGTCCCAGGCTGGGACAGATAGATTTTTTTATTCTATTCCCTCTCATTAATTGTTTATGATTTTTATGTTGTTTTTTTTGTTTGCGCATCTATTTCTGTACTCCAGCAGTGTAATGGTGCACATTTAAAAAGAAAATTAAAATTAAGCACTGATATTATTTTAATATTTCATCCGAATGAAATTTCGTTTAAATATTAAAATTAATATTGAAACAATAAAATTAACTTGGACAGAAAAGTTTAGAGACTTTTTAATATTTTGTTTAGAAATTATATAAATACATTTACTTTTGAGCAATGAAGTTTAATATTTAGTAAAAAAAAATAAAAATGTAAGAAGTTCTACTTTTTTTTTATGTTATCACATTTTTAAACTAAATTAGAATACACGGATATAAAGAATAGTTGAATAAATAGAGAAAAAATATAGGTTAATACATAAAAAATACATAAATACGTACGAAGGCTATATGGGCGGTGTATAAATATTTGTATTTAATAAAGAATCAATTAATATATAACTTTGCTTTTACTGGAAAATTTAACTCAGTGGTTGTTTNTAATTTAAAAAATAATTAATAATTCAAAATTTAAATTTTGAATAACATATAATAATAATTTAAGGTCCAAGGCTTCAATACGCTAAATAACGTATAATGGAAGTTTTTGGGGGACAGAATTAGCCAAACTCACTTTTTATTCCAGTAAGAACCCCGACCTTACAGTAGGTATATTAAAAAAATAAAGTTTTGTAAGATGACAAGAATTAGAAGTGAGTCGCTCCTTTAATATGGGGAACGTAAATACGCTCTATCGAAAATCTGATGTGGGAGTATCTATATGTGTATAAATATATGTACGTGTGTATATACATACATGTTACATATATGTGTCAACATGCACTTTAGCAGCTGCAATTTTTGAAATAAAAGAACCATATTCGAAATTAGAGATTCTATCAATAAACGGTAGAGTGAGTTCCTTAATATCAGAAATTTGTTGGAAAAGTTGGGAGGGCGGGTTTAAAGAAGATAAAACTGAGAAAAAAAGATAATGTCTCGGTTATTGTCAGCATTAAGTATTTATCTATTGAACTAAATAGTTGCAAAACCTAATATTTTATATTAATATTCTAAAATTTGCATGAAAGATAAATAGATAGCCTACAGCTAGCCTCAACGACATTGACGTTTTATTCCCCTTCATTATCCTTTTCGGCTTGAATGACAAATGGAAATTCTGTTTAGCTTATCAGAACAGCTGAGTACAACATCTTTGAGATAAATTTCTCCTGAATAACTAACTGTACGAACAAAATTAGAACAGATATTCAAAAAACACATGAATTTGATTGACCTCAGTTTTGATATCTAAAAGTTGAAATGGTTGAAAAATTTATTGGAGAACCGTTTCAGCTAAATTTGCTTCAGAAAATTAACTTAAAAAAATTATTACTGCCAGTGATACAAATGTGTATGAATTTGTTCGTTGCAATTATAAGACTCCACAATTCTTGCATCGGAAAGATTTTTTAAGTTTTGTGAATGCCAACAGCTCCAAAGAGGATATTCTTTTGCAAAGTAGACACTTTTCGACCTCACTGTTAACAAACAACGCTTTCATTCACGAAAATACAGTTGTCATTGTTGTCTGTCATGTTGTGACGCCTGTCGTAACAGTGATATTTGGTTCTTTCCATAACTTTGATCACTTATTGGACGGAACTCCCATTGTTTCAATAAATCATTGATAAATTTAAAATTTAAAAACTTTAATCTCGTTGGTTTTTTGTCGAAACAGATTGAATCTTAAACCTTGATTCTATCAAACTAGATTCAGCTCTTCGTCTCAAGGAACTTAGTTTAAGGCATTTGACGAAATATATTATTATTTTTCGGATTTTACATATTTAACATTGTACACCTACTTCTGAGGACAAGGAGTAATAATTTTTCAAATAGATTACAATTCTTTCATTTTCTATGAAGAAAAATAAAATAATATATTTAATCTAACATTTTTTTGACATAGTTTTGAGGATTTGGTTTTCTAGTTTTCTGGGAAAAGTAAAATCTATAGTAAATTGACGTATTACAACTTATTAAATATGTAAATAATATTTAATAATAATAATCGATAACCTAATATTTTTAACATGAGTAAAAGTAATTTTTCGTAGTTTTCTTTGTCAATAATGCTTACTCATAAGGATTTATGAGACTAAAAAAAAAAAAAAAAATCCCATATATCTAGACATTTGAACAGAGACTATTCTCTGACAGTGGTAGTGAAGACAGGTGATCTCTTGTTGCAGAGGTTCACGTCAAGTCCAAGTGGAAGTACCTAAGAGACAACTTCAGGAAAGAGCTCGGTAAGCAAGGCCGCTGCGAGAGTGGAGAAACAGACTTCGACAAGATACGTTCTAGTTGGCCCCACTTCGTGAGTCTGCTCTTCTTGAAGGACCAGTTTGGCGGGAGGCGAGCCACCAGCACCGGCCAGGCCGAGTACGAGGAGGACCTCTCGGGACTGCTGGAAGTCTCCTACGAGGAAGAGCCAGGTAACATTCCATTTCCCAATTCGATTATGCGTTCAGATACAGATATTGAATTCTTCAGAATTTCGGTGCTTCAGCCAATGGCTCCTGTCTAGTCAAACTATGAAAGTATTCACTAAGGTGAATAATATCTAGTAAGAATGAATAATTCCTAAGGAGCTTTGGCATAATAAATTATTTTTCGGACATAAATTTAGTTAATAACGCTTGTAATAAATGGACATTTAGAAAAGTAATAAACTTTCTATGTTAGGATTCTCAGAAATATTAACAACTAATAGTTGGAAGTTCATAAACAATTTTCTTTTTTTACTTAACTGCTGTTAAACTAAACAAATGCCTATACAACAATATTTGTAACAAATGCCTATTATTTTCCTCCAACAGTAATCTCGTCCGTTATTGAAATAAGAAATTGTTTTCTTGCAGTAGGCCATTCACAATTGCCCGTCCAGATTCTACCTTCACTTCTTTTCAAATGGATAGGAAGGCATCCCCTAAACAAACTATCTCAAACTCTCATAATGATTTTGCATTTATTTGACCCTCCCAAGCAAGTCAATCCTCAAATTGAGCATGGTTCGTTAGTTAGATATATTTGAGGTACATTTTAACAAAATAAGGAACTTAAAATGCATAATTTAGAAAATAAAGGCCAGGCCATAATAATAATAATAATGTGCGTGGTGCCAAGGACAGTCTTCCTTTATGATGAACCACATCCTATTAAAACATCAATCTTATAACAAAGATCATACATCGCAGAGCTTTTTTTAATTTCATAAAACTTTTGCAAGTTACAGTTTTTACTTCTTTATCCTTGCCTTATTTTGACTACAGAGATATTGGCTCTCCTTGGCCATAGTTAATTAGTCCCCATTGCCTCCTCAATTCTGACATCAAAAAGGTTTGATCTGAGTCTAGCGCCTATCACCAATTTCATTAGGAGATGCCAGTGTGGAAAGATGGAAGGGTGGACATACTGCTGCCTACTACGAGGTTCTTATATTGTACAAAAATGAACAGCCCTATGTCCATTTTCATTACAGACTTCGTGAAGTTATGTTATGGGAAATAGTCTGCATCCTTGTCAACCCTCGCAATTAAATCATATTATCATGTACGGGTAGCTTCAATAGTTTTATTGACCACATTATAATTCTCGTCCTGAGCACGAGTTTTTCATCTCATGTTTCAATTCAATTATGCACTCTTAATTAAAAACTTGCCATCAACCATAATAAGACCCATTTGAGGGCTTAAAAGAAGCCGTAAATAATAAGTTGCATAAATAAAATGTCCTATTACAAACCGGGTCCCTTGGATATATGTCCACAACTCTAATGTTTGGTGTGGCTTCTTTTCAATAAATCTCTGATTTTCTACCAGATTTTTCCGAAGACAATGATGTCAATTCTACTTTAGACGAGCTATGCTACGGGTTTTGGACGTGTCGTGCATATATCATTAGTATTTCTCCTTACTTTAGTATGAAGTAAAGTAATTACTGAAATATGTGGGTATTTTTACAGGAGGCGAAGAAGCGAGTAACACGGGGTCGTTCGCCGAGGAAGACAACGGCTCCAGAGGGAAGAAACGCCCTCTAGAGGAGGAGCTCTACACCTTCGACAGACAGCGCATAGACAGGATGATCAGGGAGAAGCTGAGTTCCTGCGGGATGCACAAGGAAGTGGCGAAGGACTTGGAGAACGGAGAAGACGCCAAGTTCTTCCAGAGTCTTATCCCTCACGTCGCCAAGATCCCGGACAACCAGAAGCTCATCTTCAGGTCCAAAGTGCAGGACCTGACTCATCAGTTCGCTTATCCCAGTGCGCCTGCAAGCAATGCTTCTCCTCAGACCACGCAGGACTGAATCCTTGGAGCGGATCATGCCAAATCATCTTTCAGGATCACCCAAAAGGATTGCAGAAGAGGACTGGGAATCATTGAGAATAGCATCATTGAGATCCCAAGAGAATGAGAATTCTTAAATTATTTGCATTCTTCTAAAACCAGATTCTGGAAGACAATAATTAATTCATTAAAATGTGCTTCGCACTTCCAAGAGTTAATTAGATTAAAGAAATAATGTGCTTTGTTTTCATGCTAATGAAACTTATTTATTTTAGAATGCTAAATGTAAAATAAAGGAGAGGAAATAAGGGGATAAAAAACAAGATAATACATTTTAAGGTATTAAAAATGTCGATTGTGAATTTAAAAAAAAATAAAAATTTTCAAACTTAAATTTTATGATAAAGAAATGTGTGAAAATGTTTTATGTCATACTTATTTTGTTGATACAGACTGCTGTATCTTAATTATTTTTTAGAAATTGTTTATCCAAATTAGCTTTAAAAAAATTAATATCTCCCTCGTTCTCTCTTTTTTCTTTCAAAATAGCCTGAATAAAGAGAATGCATTTTTATTCAGAAGAAATGATTTAATTGAGAAGTAATACGATTTTGTACATAGTATATATTTCAATTAATTGCCTTATTTTTCAATAATATGATTATATAATTTAAAATCAGGTCGCCTCATAACTGTATATATATATATACTTTGATCACNAAAAATATATATATGTATAGAAAGAGAGAGAGAGAGAGAGAGAGCGAGAGAGAGAAAGCCCTAAATATATAGTTCAAATGGCCTGGTTTTATAAAAAAAAAAATACATTATTTAAGTATTGTCGACGATTTAAGGAAATAGTATAAGTTTGAGGAATCAATACTGAATTTTGTGCAAAACAGATTAAAAATAATTTCAAAAGTCTCTTCAGTTTTTACTGACAGAAAATATGATTTTTCAAATAAATCAATCATATGATTTTTCAATTTTGTTTACAAGCTTCTAAAACATACAATACCTTGAGATTGATCAATTTGGTATTAAAAATATAAACGTAATGAAATAAGTGTGGGCCCAATGAATAAACTTAAGCTTTTATAAAGTAATTTAAAACACAGAAACCAATAAATTTTCCCCATCTATTGGCTATAGACCAAAAATGTTTTATTTTCTGCAATTACTAACATGAATTTTCAGAATTAAAAAAATTAAGTAATCTCACTTAATGTAAAATATCTTAACATTGAGTTAGGTATTAGTTTTACTACAAAAAAAATAAAATATTGAAAAGTGTAACTGAACTTAAAGAAAAGTATGTTTCTTGACAGTTTTGATAAGTAGATCAAGTTTCATTATTAATATATTTTTTTAAGAATTATGTATGCCTCCATTAAACTTATTGTAAAGTTCAAGTAAACAATAAAGGCTTTAAAAGGTATATTTTAAAAACTTCAAACTCCTCCCTTTTTCTTCCAAAAAAATTATTAAAAGAACCATCGAGATATTAAAAAAATATAAATCTATTTAACTGGTGATTAACTTTATTGAAGGGCTTGAAAATACCCCAAAATAAGGAAATGTATTGACAGCCCTTCATTGTTTTGAATTTCGACTTACACTGATATATCACCGATTCTTTTTCCCTTTATGTTGCATTAAAGTAATTATTGTTATTATATAGCAAAATAGTAATAATTTTTACAAATGTTTTATTCTTAAAAACGTTTTTCCTCCAGTTTTCCAGTTATTAAGATAATAATGAAGAAATTATTACTATCAATGCCAATTGAACTGTTAAAAGGTTTTTATTTTTATTTTTCTTGCTAATGAATCACTATAATAGTAAAGTACAGCAAAAAATAAACAAAGAAGTAATAAACTACCAGAAAGAATTATCTTCTGAATTACGTGAAGGTCACATCCTATGTAAATGGGGATGTTGAATAGAACTTTTAATTTATTGGAAATGATATAATAGAACAACTCAAGAGGTAAATATTTTTTTTGAACTGTCTAAAAGTTTCTTTTCAATTATTTTCCAGTTTGATTTTTCAAATTAACAATCCAGTAGAGTATCCAGTAGAGTTTAAGGGTCTATTGTTTTGGGAAAAAGAGGAGATGTCGGGGCTGAGAGACCGAGACCAACTCTGAACATCCTTGATGAAAAAAATAAAAGACAACCCAGTAACATTGGTGTTAAAATACGGTGGCTACCTGTAAATAGGCCCTCACACCACCAAGTATTTGCATTGGATGTAGGAAAACAAGTACTGGGCAAGCATCAAGTACAGACATATCAGGACAGGAAAATCAATAGGAATTGGCTCCTGACAAGTTCGGCAGGACAATTGAAACATTTCTTTTGTTCTTTACCGATCTTGTAAAGGGACGCCAAAAAATGATGTGCCCTGTGTGCTGACAAAAATGGGTAATTTAGCAACTTTCAGCAAATGATTAATGTGCTCTTTAATAGCTGAAATCGCAGTGAGAAGAGAGGGAGGACTCAACTAAGAATTAATAAATTTCTTTAGTTGGTTTATGAAAAAAGGGAAATATAATATATGAAAATGTCATTATCTTAATTTAAGTTTAATAAAAGAAAACAGTCATAAAGAAAATAACTAGTTAAAGCGTGCGTACCCCCCCCCCCCCAACGGTCGATCTGAGGCAACTCTTTTAGGATTTTTATTTACTCATTCGTCCCATTTTCCTTTTCAGCTAATATGATCTAATTATTTACTAGAGACGTTTTAAACATTGAAATAAAGATTATTAACATATTTATTTTTAATTAAAATTAATTTCACAAGTTAACTATAAAGAGAGTTAGAATAAATTGAACTTTGTACTTAGTATCAGCTAAATAAATAGACATAACAAGGCCGATATTTCGAAAAAAGGCATGGAACTGTTGAGCGTTGCGAAACCACAAAAAATTTTGTCTTTCTAATATTAACTCCTGCGTACCATAGTAAATTGCGGTATTACGGTTCTAATCATACCCTCTTAATAAGAGTTCGCCAAAACTGAAAATCTGGAATTTCAGCAATTCATTAAAGCTTGTTTACATAATTATATCAACATAATATATAGTGTATAATAATGCACAGAACAGAATAAATAAAATTATTACATACAAATCATGTAAGTATAATGTAAAACATTCGAGAAAGTTCAAGAATTTTAAGCAAACAAAAGAAGTTCAATGTTTTTATTGGGGATTATCACCTTATTGAGCTGGCTAAATAATTCTGCAAAATAATTTTTTATACCGCGTGTGAAGTGTTTTATCATTTATAATTACTCTTATCACCGCAAGACGAGGTCGTTTCAGCATGATATAAATCTCTTAAGAATTACAATTATTTATTTATACTTCATTGTGAGGCAACTTTTTTAATGGTCGGCTGTATACAATGCAATTCATGTAAGTGCTTCACATTCTATCAATGTGCCAATCAATATTTGAGAATTAATTACTCGTTAACAGTTTTGAGTGAGAATTTTATTTATAAATCAGGATTTCGTCGGTATTTTGTCCATTCTTAAGTCTACGCTAGGATTCCAAAACGTTTCTTGACCTCGGATTGTAAAGCTAAAATGGCCTCGAAGATTTTGGCCAAACTTATAATAATTTCTTATAACTATTAGTCATTAATAAACTACAGATGTGCTCTCAGGAGTCTTCTAACATCCCGCGGAAAATTAGGAGAAAGAAATGATGAACCGATGAATTTTTAAATGTTTATTGATCTTACGTGTCATATCGTTTGACCTGGGAATGGACTCAATACAAACTTCTGGGTTGTGGCTTAGCCCAAGGGGACCATTTAGCTTTCATGGTCCAGGCACCGGGGTTCAAATCCCGCCTGCTACTAAGGCTTGTATTCTCTAAATCTCATTCAGATAGATTCTAAGGGGTGGGACGAGAGGTTATGAAAAAAATAAATTAAAAATAAACCTTTCAGTAAGTTGGAAAAAAAAAAAAAAATCCTTCTTCGTACGAGTGCATTTTACCAAATTTCATATAAGGCAGACGTAAATTCGTGGTCAATGTTGGAAAAAGCAGGGTTTTTGAAAAAAAAAAAAAAAAATTGAGTTCTTTCCAGCACTGAATAACGTGGTGGCGATGTGACTAAATAAAAATAAATAAACGTAATGATAGTATGGCATGTAAAAAGAAAAACTATATTTCACAATTTTATAAATATTATTTAATTTGTGGTATTTAATCCCACGTAATTTTAGATAATTTTTAGTGCAAGGGAACAGAATAAAAAATCTAACTGTCCCAGCCAGGATTCGAACCTGGATCCCCTGCTATCCGGGCCGGTGCATTAGCCACTTATGCTACCGGAACAGGTCAGATAAGTTATTAAATTCCCCGCACTAGTGTCGAGAGTCCAACCTCCGAGGCCGACGAATATATCGCTCACGCTCGGAGGAGCTGACATTGTCAAGCTGTTTAAATGACTCTACTTAATTTATTTTTAATTTTAATTTTATAAATATTATTTAATTTGTGGTATTTAATCCCACGTAATTTTAGATAATTAATCCTGGCTGGGACAGTTAGATTTTTTATTCTGTTCCCTTGCACTAAAAATTATCTATATTTCACAATACTCGTAAATTAAAATATTTCAAAAATTTCAATAAATGAAGCTCTACAATCGTTCTGACTAGTTTAAGGTCATTGTAAATTGAAATAAGTTTGGCAAGAGTCAATAAGGCAATGTTTCATGAGAGAATCACACCAGACGTTTTCCCTACAAAACATTCTATCCCTCTCATTGAAGACTAAAAGATTAAAAGCGAAGAGCGAGAAATGAGGAATCCTCAGTCGCTGTAACATAGTAAATACAGCTCTTCCAATGACTCCCACAATGTTCGGTATTGAGATATTGTGGTTTCGGCTACACAAGAGTCATCATCAGGATCCTTAACAGTAACGAGGACATTTAAAAGTTGAGAGGAGCATTCAGCATAACTTTGAGGAGAGGATTAGAAGAGCTGTTTTCATGAAAGGTACCCCACACACACACTGGCAATAAGGGAAGGTTAAGTACTATAGAATACTATAGAAGAAATATAGTATCTAAATATTGCTTATTTAAGAAGTAGTGGAATATCTGTGTGTCTGGAAACATAAAATTACAAATTTTGCGTAGAGAAAGGAGTTACTTTGCAGCTTGGATAAATTTAAGCTGAACATTTCAAAGAGCAAGATAAAGTACGTCAAAGTCTGTCTACTTTAGAACAGGGTTGTTAACGATCGGATAGCCCCTCTCTCTTTCCATGCTCCTAAATGGGAGATGAAATATAAATATAAAATATAAATTTTCTCACTCAAATGATGTTAATTTCCAGAAATATTATCGACACACAACGTCTTTATTAGTTATAATACTTAACTATGTTCCATCTTTTCTATGCCTTCTATGGTGGGGTGACTTTATAAAAATAAAACAAGATGAAAGGCATCATAAAGCAGATAGGAATCATTGTTTCTCCAGACTATTGTAGCCGAAGAAACTGCAAGATTGCATAATAAGTTCTGGCTAGTGTAGCGGGCTGTGTAGTCCAACGAATCTCTAACAATTAAATTTCACTAAACTACATCGTTTTTCGGGGCAGGTTACTCTTGGACGTCCTCCCATACGAACCCCTCCTCTCATGGGAGATCTGGGACATACCACTCACAGTGACCATGTCCGACAGCTGCTGATGTGAAGGCGGCTCACAAATGCCATCCTATTAATTAAACATGTGAGAGTTATGTCCTTCGCCTCTCGTTCGCCGACACTGCAGCTGCCTCCTAGTCATACCGCCATCCTCACAGTTCACTTACGTTTTGTTTATTTTCTTTTATTTACATTTTTTCTAACTTCCCAATCACTCATTTAGTCTTGGGGAGAAAAACTATCTAAAGGTTCCCACCCTATTCTAAACTCCCCAAGTACTAGGCACGCTTTATTTCCCAGTGAACATAAAAACCGATAGGCCATTGGAAAACGAATACTTTCCAAAATATATAATTATTTCTTAATTAGCCAAGACACACACCCACACACAAAAAACCTTTTTCAGCTCAAAAACCATCAAAAATAAATTAAAAGCCTTCTTTTTAAGTTGTTCTTCATTTAAAAAATATATTTATGAAGTGTGAACCTCCCTTCCAATCACTTAGGGTCTTAGAGGGAGGCTATCTACAGGTTGCCACCCCACTCTAAACATCCATGGCTCAGGACAAGGCTTTAATTATAGATTAAAGCTTGTCCTACGCGGGATTTGAACCCACAGGATTCCCTGACGCCCCAAAAGCATCTCTCCCAATAGCTGCCATGCTTTAGTCAGAGCGAAACTGGCAAAAGTGTCTCGGAGGAATTTCGACCTTCCATTTTGATTGAAGTCCATCTATTAAAACAGGACTCAGGATGACTAACAATATTCCCCCCGCTTTTGTCTGGCAAACATTTCCCACGCATGAACCAGCGTAACAATCTCATTCCGTGTCTGCTCGAGCTACACACAGCGTATTGCTAACAAACCAACACTTGGTTTAAGGATCATACTCGCAAAACACAAAAGAGTACACGAGAAACCCCCATAACACTCTTCAATATGTGTATAGCAACACAATAATATAAAAAATACATTATTCCCTAATTTATTCACAAATCAGAATAATAAATAATTTAATAAAAATTTCTTTAAAGCTAAAATCATAGAGAACAGAAATTAGTTTTATTTTTATAAAAATAATATTATATTACAAAGGTTAAAGTAAATCGGGGAAGAGGATGGGAGGGGGGCAATACATCTCTAGCTACCGAAATTGAAGGGAATAGACATAACAAGAAAAATATTTAACCACCAAGTGAAACCAAACCCAGTTAAATTTAATTGAAATATACGACAGTTACCGCTCGAGCCATGAAAGAGTTGACACACATAATAACTCTTCTATTATACTATTATGAAGAACCCCAAATTAGTTTCACATTATAAAATCCAACAATTTAAACTTTTCATTCTATAATTATTTAATATTAGATAACCGTGAAACGATATTTCAAATTTTTTTTATTTATCACTAATCCTTCTTGGAAGAAGCTAAAAGTTTGGTCCAATCTAAATTTTAGTAATGTATAAGCATATATGATATAAATTATTCAAGAAAATAGGGGTAGTAATGTTATGAAATCGAGCATTCTTTGGGCATACATGTTCTCAAGAGAATTTGATTAATCTAATCGGAAATTATGTGTGTGTCTATATTTATATATAAATTTGCAGTTTAACTAACAGTGGAAAATCTAATCGGAAATTATGTGTGTGTCTATATTTATATATAAATTTGCAGTTTAACTAACAGTGGAAAAAATATTAAAAACATATTACATAATATAGTTATATAATTCAAAGAGATTATATTAATTGATTCGGTATATCATTTAATAATTAAATCAGGACAATTTTAATGGAATAGGCAATATTATCAACAATTTAATTAACAGCAACTTGAAAGTGGAGACATTGAACCAAGTAGAAGTGTTAACGTAGGAATTTTAGCTTAATTAGAACTAGGTACTCATAGTTTGTTTTAGATTCCTTTATAAATAGCATTAAACAAATACCATTTACTAATAATCATTGTACATCCCCTTCCCCTACATTTTTAACTAAACATTTAATATAAATTTTGAAGGTAATGAATTTTGTTGCATAGCACTCTCCTTGTTTTTTAATTTACTTATTGAAAATTATTGTTATTTAATATTAAAAATAAATAAAAACAAGAAGTTTTAGAACATTTCAAGCCTTTTTGGGCTAACGAATATACTTTTTAGTATTTTTGGAAGTATCTGCACGTTATATACGGATCTTCTTGAAATACCTTAAGCCCTTTTAGAAAGATGTGTAGGTGTGTGTCTGTGTTCCTGTGAGAATTTAGGGACGGAGGTTCGTTTTCTATGATGGGAAGTTATATATTAGAAGGTATACGAACCACCTACAGGCACATATTCTTCTGTTGTAGTTCCATTTTAAGAGGATTTTGTTTTATATTACATGGCATCTATTTAATTTGTTTGATGTAAAACAATTGTAATTGGTTGGCCGTCGAGATTTACGCGTCATGAATAATCAGGTTCAGGCTGAGAAAAATTAAATACTCCAAAATTTAAAAGGTTATTTTCACTACCAATGAATATAGAACTATCATACCTTCTATTATCCGGCTTTCGGACATTGTCCATCTTCTGGCCGAATACATGTGTTCACTGTCACTGTCTGTATTCAACTCCAGAGTTGTCCATCTCTGTCTATCTCTCAGAGTTGAATACATAAAGTGACAGTGAACACATTTATTCGGCCAAGAAGATTGACAATGTCCGAAAGCGCTCGCCAACGGAGGATGATTTGCAGAAACCAATGAAGACGGATAATAGAAGGAATGATACTTCAAAATTATTGGATAATTTTTTTATTTTATTACTGCTAATGTTTCCACTTAACTCGTCAGTTAGTCACATACATCACCATCGCCCTGATGATGTTTTACTTATTAAGCCGAAACGTTGGAAATAATACAATAAAATAATAACCCAATAATTTTTAGAGAATTATATTATTCTCACCCCGGCCGAACCCCTGATTAATGTCTCAAGTGTAATCTAAAATACTTCTGGGTCATACCCATCAGTCCCCCTACATTCAAAGCAGATGGATTCGCTAGTCATCGATTAATGTTTGATTAATTTTGGAACATGGCCAATCTATCACGGTTTTAGGTGATGTCGACAAAATATTTAATAAGCCACTAAAATCTACAACAGCCTGTTATTTTCTAGTTGTTGAACATTGACAGAAACAAACATATATTTCACTTCGTCAACTAGGAAAAGTACAGTAAGGAAATTGGTTTTACAAACTATATTTAACGGATTTTTAATTACAAATTTAAAGTATATTCCAAAAAAATATATTCATTGGGAATTGTTAAAAGAAAGTAATGGAATTAGGTATGTCAGCTTCTTCATGCAGACCGTTGATAAATTTTGTAATGATCGACCATTTTATAGTGTTACAAAAAAATATATAGAATTGTATAATATATATGAAATATTATTTCCTTACACAAAGTTTTTATAAACATTTTTTAGTAATAATAAATAATTATTACTTTTAAAATTCCTGAATTAAATTTGACATTTTTGCTTAATTTTTTAAATTCTTGAACATATATTTATTTAGTTGAAATTGGATCAATGGGAAGGGGTCACATAAAAATCAATATCTTCAATATTTTTTTAATAGTGTGGTCACATCTGGATAGACCCTCCACGATGACTGTTTGTTGTGTAAGAGATTTAAAAAACGAAATAAAACTGTTTGTAATAGTTGTGGAGGGGTCGCCCTATTCTAGCTAACAAGCCAGCAATTCGAGCGTACAACTTGTTCATGACGAAGTACTTTCATACATAATATGCAGACGAAGAATGGTGAAGGCAGTTGATTGTCTTGTTTGAATGCTTCAATCTTGTCGTTACCCCTCTGTTCACGTAATTGGGAACCCACATGTACGGCCACAGAGAAATACTCAGTGATTACTTAGAGCCTCCGTTACGTAACTTCAATGATGGACTGGAAAATTGTTTTTCTTCAGCTGTTATGTAAGCAGTGCAGCGTCTCCTTGGTGTAAATGCACGTCGTGCGTTCTTCAGGATTGCAAATCTGTTTGGATACAAAGCAGACTGGTCCGCGTACGGCTCATCCCAGGAGTCAGGGAGATTTGTGTCTTCGAGGCCTTTCCTTGGTGTGCTACTGCTTCTTCCAACAGCAGATTCGCGAGAGGAGCTGCGAGAGATCAGACGGCAAGCCCAAAAATATATTTCAGTAGATTCAATTTCCATTTTGTCATTATTCTTTAAATGTGTTTGGGCCTGGGAGAATAAGCAACCATTTATCTCAATACGACCATACAAAGCAGTTAGATGTAATCAAACACTGTATTAAAATTATTATTTATGATTAGTTAAGACAGGAACAAGTGAACTGGGCTATTGGAGGACATTATTAGACGACTCAACTCACAGAAAATCACCATGATCGTCTTCTGCAAAGTCTCCTGGAGCTATCCATTTTGCCAATGCTTTGTTCTCGTTTGCAAATGTACCTTTAGAACTAACTATGCTCCTAACGAGTACAACGTAACTGTTCCCAAACATAGGTGATTACAGGTCAGTATGTGCAGTACGTGTCTCATTAGCGTATAGGACAAGAAGCGGGCACTATTGAAGAGATACGACTGATGTTTATCGAATACAGAGATAATTGATAGAACATAAATTACACCTCACACACACTTGAGTAACCGTTTCAGATGACCATTTTTTTCATGAAATGTATTTTGAGAGGAAGGGGGGGAAGGTGTTGTTATATGTTCAATCAATAGCATACACAAACAGAATAAACGCTGTCTACACAACAAAAATTATTTGTTGGTTATGGTTGGAGAACATATAAAATTCGAAAAAATTCATACTTTCGTACTCCATAGAGCCATTAATAGAGGAACTTTCTACATAAAACCACCCAATTCTGAACACTGGAATGCCAAATTGTCCATGCTGGAGAAGCATTTATTTGTCTATATCAATATAGATTCGAACCTTCAACGCCTGGCTAAGCCAGTGTCCCATTACAAGGAATGCTGGAAATAGGGAGAGGATTAATAAGGACTACAACATATTTATGTACTGCCGATGAGCATAATACATTATAGCTAAACAGAAGAGATATTTCCAGTAAAGTACATGTTTTATAGACTTAAATCTATGTACAAGTTGCCATAAGTAGAATGTGAAAGCATTATGTCAGGGTAAAACAGCCGGTAGGCGGCGGACTAGCCCAATGAATCCTTGAAGATCTTTGGGATCGCTGTTAGTTCGAATACCTACTTGGAAAGGTAACAAAAGCGAAATAAAAGCCTACCCAGTGGCATGTGTGATTGGAATCGAATTGTAACTCATAGACAGCTCCTAAATGGCTCTATTTCTGTCCATGTTGTTAGTTAATAAAGACATTTGCAAGACATAAATCACAATATATTATTTTATTAAAACATTTATGTTTTATAATATGTTTATGAACATACATAACCTTTATAACATATTTAGGGAGATGATACTCCTCCCGGTTAGTAGCGAACTAAACTATTTTATTTTTGCCCTGCTTATCTTCTAAGATAAAATTGGTCATTCGAGGCACCAGGGTATCCGTGAGAGATTCGTTCGGGTCTCGCAATCCTGGCGCTGCGGGTTCGAATCCCAGCAAAGGCAAGCTTTTACTGATAAATAAAAGCTTGTCCAGAGCCATGGATAGGGTGACAACCTTTAGACAACCCCTCGCTCTATTACTAAGTGTTTGAAAGGGAGCTTTTAAATAAAAAAACAAAAAAAAAACAACAACATATTTTTCACGAAATAATGGGAAATTGACTTGAGAGGCGCACGGACTTGGTTAGCATTAGCATCAAGCAAGGCGTACCCCCACAGATGCGGTGTTTACAGATCTCTGGAATCTTTACAGAGATCCGACTGTGAGGGGGGGGGGGGGGCAGAGAAATGTTAGTTTATTTATACACCTACATGGACTGTAGTCGTTCTGTTTGCAAATTCCAGTCTTCCTAGTTTTTTGTTGCATTCTGACCTCGTATAAGATTCATTTGAAATCTTTACTTCTCCATGCATATACATTAAAAATTCTTTTCTTAGGTAATTTAAATAAACTTATTTTATATAAGCTTTCTTATATAAGTGAAGAAAATGCTAGTTATATAATCTTATTTATTACGCAATAAGGCGTTTAAATTGTTTATATTAATAATATTGTAAAAATTAATATTTAGAAGGAGATAATATTATATGTGTAAAAATAACAGAAAAATTTTCACAAAAATAGAGATTTTGGGGGGAAATTTTCACTGAAAATATGATAAATTTTCAATGAAATTACCCATTACATATTTAAATATTATGAAGACCAAATTTTAAAATTTTCAATATGTTCTTTAACATAATACACACACTTGTACGAATGTTTAAAACATAAATAATGTTTAAAATGAAGTTTATTTTGCTTAAGGAAAACTCTTAAATATGTAAATATAAGAAATGAAAGAATATAATTAAATTTATGTATTATTACACTCAGAATAACTTAGTAATATAATATTTAAAACATATTAATAAGAGTGGATAAATGCAACTATAAAAAGAAGTTATTGATTTGGAAAATATACAATAATTTAAATAGATTTTATTAAAGAACATAATTAATTTGCACAAGAGATTCACATTAGGGTTTTATAAGTAATTTTTTCAAAAATGAATGATTTTTGTTCTACGAAAGACATATATTTTCCATTTAGAGTATGTTGGACTTGCATTGAGACTTATTGATTAAGAGATAATCAACTTGTAATTTCCTTCGGGTTGAGAAAATGACAACGTGAATTTTTGTTTCAAGAAAAAAAAACACAGAGGAGGACATATGGGGAGCCAAATTTAAACGGCAGGTGGGGGCGTAAAAATAGGGAACACTCAAGAAATGTCTAATTCCGTAGAAGTTGGTCAGACTTTCCTCTAAGCATTCGTCATGCTGGAGGTGAGAGGGGATAGGAAAAGAGACTAATTATTTTCTCTGGCAGAGTGAATAGTTAGTGAATAGTTCAATGGCGGAGAGACAATGGAAAAATAGTGAAAAGTTTAAATATTTACGAATGCTTAGGAAGAGCATTTTGTACAGAAATATGTTTATATAGAGTGGAAATAAATCCGGAGGTCTGGCACACTTCGAAAGATATGTGGCATTTCAAAATAGATAAAATATCTCCCTAACGCATCCTATTTTATGGGTTAAAGAAGGCATGAAAAATATATCAATGCATTCCTCAACAGGTCTCAGCTCTGAAGCTGAGATCTATGTTGCTGAAAGAGCTCAGAGAATAAAACTGATACTTGAGTACATGATTTTGATCACCAAAATATAGAAATGCATTCTAAAAGTTGTAATTAGTACAAAGTAGTGAATGTGATCATGGATTATTTACAGCATAACTAGAAACGTTTGCAATTCACAAAACCACGTACGCAATGTATAATGTGTTATGTAAATAACGTATTTAACATGAATGCCTATGGATGTCTCGTTTGACAACCAAGAAGGCAGTGGGATCGAATTGTGCAGCAAAGACTGGCTACGTGTCCAGTCCAAACCACAACCAAATAAAATATGCATATATTTCTCTTTGATTATCTATATAATTGCAATCCAAAGTTAAAACCCTTTTAGAACATTTTTGGTAAATTATATCATAAAGGCTTATAAGAACAATGGCAGATTGCCACAAAACATCAACATGACATTGTCTATCCAAGAAGTATATACGAATAATGCCAACCATACCATAGAAGTATACTTGAAATAACAGATACGTTTTGCTCATATTCTTCAATGGACGTTCCAGGTCGCCTCTCTTAAAATTTTTTACGAAAACTTCAGCCGTTTTATCATTGATGATTATGTTCCCACAAGAGAGTCCGGACTCAGGAGAAACACATGTTGAGATTCTGTTTATTCGGGAAAGTAGGGAAGGTCTATAGAAGGAAGCTGTCATATTAACCTTAGCTGTTAGATAAATGGCTCTTAGTGATAACGATATTATATTATCAGTTATAGTTATAAAGTTTGGTGTTATAGCAGATATATTTTGTTTTGGATTATTCCATTGCTAATGAAGAATGGTACCCAATTGGGCCTGGGACAGATGCACATAGAAATAAACAAACAAAAACTCTGCACTGGGAGTATTGAATCTGGGACCCTGGGCTCAGGAGTCTAGTGCCATAAGTACAGGACCACCTCACAGCTGCAGGTTAACACTATTATTATATAGAGGCCTTTGTACACATACACACACACCCTTTGAGAACCAATCATAACCCTTTCTCTAAGTCATATTAGTTCTTATGCCCCAATTCATGTTTATATCATGTTATGGGGGAAGGAAGAAGTGCATTCGTTATCAGCAAACAGGCAAGCACTGACTTTCGCCACAGCGTAACCGGGGTCACGTGACATTGAACTATGTAATCGCTCAGGAAACTGTATCCAAGTGATAAGACATCAAAGAAATACAATTAACAAAGCAATTTGTCAACTGGTGAAAGTATTACTTTGATTATACCTGATACGTTGATAATATTATTAATGTCTAGTTAATTTTTATTACGAATGTGACACATTCATTTCTCGAGTTTCGAATGAATAGAAGGCAATACAGCTATCAACCAGAAAAATAAATGACGCTTTTTTCTTTCCTTTTATATTTTAATACCCAATCGGAAATTCTGATGTGACTAGATCGGGCATTTTAAATAAACACATGAGTTGAAATTTATTGATATTTAAGCGGACAATGATTCAGTGTTAATATAAAAAGGCTTGATTCTGAGTGATTCGATATGGAACAAGTCATTTGACAGTCCTTCGAACCATCTACTATGGTTCGAACGTCGTGCATGAGTGATCTCAACTTGGCAGATTTCCTACGTACGACGGTTTAAATAAAGATAAACACACACACACAAAAAAAGAAGTAAATGGGTGATAAGAAAAAAGCCACAGCTAAGGCTGGTTCTAGGATGAGCGGAAAAGGAAGACACTCTGGCCCACCACGCCTTCTCTTGTGGTAGAGGGATAGTTGTTAAATATTGTTTTGTCTGATGTAATTTATAGTTAAGTAATTATTTATACTTATTGTTTTCATTCACACAATGTACGTTCGTATGTTTAAGAGGTAGTGGGGGAATGGTTTTTTTTTAATGATTACTATGGCTTCCCTGATTATCTAGCTAGGATGATGACGTTCTCAAAATATATCTAGTGGCTAGTGGCTGCAAAATTTAGCACTAATGCCGACTTTCTGTATGACTAAGGGTTTATAACATTCTGTGCTCTTGCGGGAAATCGTTTATTGGAGAAATTGGAAGAACTTTTCCTCAAGGAACACATTTCCCACATAAATCGTTAGAGGAATATTTCGTAGACGTGGTGTCTACCAGTACCAGTTCGAGAAAGCTACCATCAAGAGTGAGCAGCAGCTATTACCTCCGAACACGAAAGAAACAATGGAAATCATAAAAGAAAAGAAGGATATGCTTTATTTATAAACAAAAAACAGCATTATCTTGCAGAAAAATCAAGAGACTGGAAATGAACTGATAACCAAACCAACCAAAGGTAAGGCAGACTTGGAACGACTTCCGATCCCAGGCTGGCATTAAAGCACCCTGGACTTGTAGTTGCCCTCACTGGCCAACGGATTACATCCGTTTTCCAGGATATCGTGTCTACCAGAGCGATGGTAGGACGCGGACATCTGGCGGAGTACTGCTGCTAGTCCGTACTGATATTCCCTCACGTCACCTAGATGACAAAACAGAGAGTATATATGACGGTACAGAGATGGCTACTGTAACCCAAATTCACACGAGTGGCGACCAAGAGCACCCGACCTTCGGCACTCACACAGCCAAGAGATATAGGACATGTGGTACGGACGTCAAGCACCCCTTCAGGGGTAGCACCGCCCCCGGATATACAACAAAAAGTAATCTGCCTGTTATAAACGCCTTTAGGAACACGGCTTAAATTTTAGGAACGCGATCAACTTCATGACCAGAAATGTGGTCACACAGATGTAAAGTGGAAAACAGCGCTCAGGCACGAACAATTCCGACTGACGGACTTGAACTCCGGCAATTCTGGAAGCTTTTCTGTAGCATCTGTATCAAAAGAATAATACTCCTCTCCAAAGGGGATTATCCACTAACCACTGAAGAATAAACGTAGAAGCTGTTGAGTACTACTCAGAGCATGACAGGGAACGGACGAACGGCTACTTCAAGTGCTGAATGAGCAGACACTCTGATGCCTTTCCAGAGCGAAAAAGTCCACCAAGCGCCTGGTACATCAACAGTCCAAGCGAGAGTCCCCACCCAGTCAACCGCCCGCCGATACCCCCTCCACTCAACAGTCCGGGCGCGACACCAGGGGACTGCGTCTTCAGTAGGTACTAGCTTGGCTACTTCAAGTGCTGAATGAGCAGACACTCTGATGCCTTTCCAGAGCTACAAAGTTCACCAAGCACCTGGTACATCAACAGTCCAAGCGAGAGTCCCCACCCAGTCAACCGCCCGCCGATACCCCCTCCACTCCACAGTCCGGGAGCGACACCAGTCACCCGAGTGTCCACTTCTTGACAAAAAGTTCTCATGAGGTGAAATGTATTGTTAATGCGAATAGCTATTATGTAGAGGTAGTTAGTAATTTCTTTGCACTAGTTAACTACAAAAGTTCTGAGGAAAAAAACAAACAAAAATAACATTAGTTATTTTATCTCAATAAATTGAATTAAGTCAGCAATTATCCTTACAAATAATTATTAAACCCATAAAGTAATAAATTTAATTAACCTAATACATGATTGTATCTTTAGATGTTTTACAGTGAGTTAAGCCGGATGACATGTTATGACGCCGGTAGTCCAATACAGATGAGTTTTGAACGCGGGAGGGCTGGTGTTCATTGACAAGAAAGACATTGAATGCTTATGAATATATAGTGTTTGCATATTAATCGGGTGTGACGCATGATTCTAAAATATACATTGCTGTAGTACAAGGGGTTGTTATGCCCTTATATACAGGAAATAGTCAGCAAATTTTTGTCCAAGAAATCAAGCATCTGCTATTTAAGATTTTTTAAGCTAACCGTTAAAAGAAATTAACGGGAATGACGGAATTATTTTTTTATCAAGAAAAATGTACTTAATAGGTATACATTGTAATTATATAAAATTTATGTTATAGAAAATATTTATGAAAATTGCATATTACGCAACATATTTAGAATTTTACTTGCAGGATTTGGCTGGATATCTTACACAGAAATAAAATAATGTATTTTTTATTAATAATTTTTTTTTCCAATTTCAGCTTCCCTCTCAACCAATAGATTCAAGTAGGGAAAAGATAACAGGTTGCTTCCTATTCTAAACATCCATGGTACTGTGTAAGCTTTTATTTCTGAAAGACAGACATTCCTGAGAGGATAAGGACTGTTCTTCTTGGTTGATTCCTGCGTTCAATCATTCCTGCGGTCACTGATTCAGGTGAGTCCTGTACGGCGGTTGGCAGTAGCAGACTAAGAACGCCTTCGGAAGGCCTTGGGCTGCTCCGTGGCGTTTCACGACCTTCAAGAGCTCACCCCGCACTCTCTGTCTGAACGAGAGAATGGATAGGTATCAGCTGAGTCAACGAACTTCACAGGAATTCTCGCCGAGTATGTCTGTGGAAGATCCAGTCTTTGTACGTCAACCATATCGCCTTTCTTGTAAAATTTCCATTCCCTTTGCCGGCAGCCATTAGAACGCAAATACATCAGTTCGGGCACCAGAAGCTGACATCCATCCTTCAATTCTTCACATTGGATCAATGACAACTTCTCAGAAGTTCCAGTTGCCATGAATGACAATCTTCCAAAGTCATTAAACTACGACTGTTGAAATACTTATTTAATATATATAAGTGTATGATAATTTTTCGTTTGGAAGGATTTGCCACTTAGATAGCAACATTTTTTCTAATTTTATTTGACAAATAAGTTTTTTCTCTGTTGTGAGGTGGGGAGGGGGATAGTATAACTCTTTAGCAAAAACTTCAAGCCAAACAGGACCTTAAGGCATAAGGATAACGGCATAAACTGTTAACAATAAAAGTTATAATATCCGAATTTTGTCTTTCATTTTTAAATCACACTCTCAATTAAAAAAATATGGTTTATATAAACGCGAGTATTTTCATTAATTACTAATATTTAATGAGACGTATTTATATATCTAGTATTTCACTGAATATTAACGCATTCGAATAATTAAAGTACGGAAAAGTTTAAATGCTAGCATTATTAGATGATTTTAGTTGGGTTCGCTGAAGGTAGATCCAAAAAAATACAAATTAAAAAAAAGTGTATTTTTTTAAAAGATTATTTGCCAACGTTTCGGCTTACATTGTAAACCATCTTCAGGGCTGTCTATCATGAAGACGAGAGAGGACGTCCTGTCCCTAAGTTCACATTTCCATGGGGGAGTCATTTGAATTTAGTCATTTAAATGCTAGCATTCGACGATTTTTTTTTTTTTTTTTCAAAGTTTAACGTAAATTTTGGGAACAGAACTAGCTAAGGCTACAAGAAGAACAATGCAACATCCTGACGGAACAGCAATGTGAGTAAATCAAGCGGCCGAGAAAGGGGACATATTACAAGACAACAGGGGAGTGATTTTCTTATCAGTGTTTTCTATGGACAGCTGTAGGTTGCATTCACCACCGCTCAAGGCACTAGACAAATATCAAATTTCTATATACACCATCACCAAGGAAAGCTTTCAAATAGATTTAAAGTATTTATCCAATCACAAAATGTAGTACTAACAAATTTTGCTTCTTAATTAAAGGGAAAAAATAATATAATATGTCTATTTTTAAACGAAAAAATGATATTTTTCAAATTATAAGTCCTGCAAGCCTGCTGGCGGCCTATTCTAGCAAGATAATGTATGTGATCTATAAATTGCATGATGTATTCGAATTTTGATGTATATTTTATCTATGCACTTATACTAAACAAATAAACATAATTCGGTTTTATACAAACGTGTGTTTTTGTGTGTGCGCACAAGCATTTAGCTGGAAGTCGTTATCTAATCGTACACTAAATGAAGTATTCTTGATCATTTAAGTGAAAAGCTCTCCAGAGATTTAATCATCATTATGCATTTAATCAATTTCGAATGGAAAATTTAACTGATTTTATTTTGCCTGAAAATGACACCATAATCTATCTACAAGAGGTCAAGTCCTAGCATAACAGAAATATAAATTTCTTTATTTCAGTGCGTCTAGTCTTTATTTACCTTTTCTTAGCACAATCTTTTTCATTTTTATCGTATAACAATCTAGGGAACTAAAAATAAAAATTATTTCTTTTGAAAACATATAGTTTTAAATAGTACCCAAAGCTTGTGTTCCAATAAGTTTATTAATAAACAATGATGGCTGCCACTTCAGAACAAAAATTCGGTTTTAATAAATATTCTAACGGTTCGGTTGTTAATTTTTCCAACCAGTTCAGATGTGCAAGAATATTAAGAACTGACAGAGAGAAAAAAAATAACCCATTCTAATCTGCCGATGGAAGAGTTCCTGCCATCTGCGGAGGAAGCAGCTGTATATGGCGAAAACCCACACCTGCCCACGCCTTATCAAACTGCTGATAAGCCCTCAGGAAAACTGTCGCACGTGCTATGCTACTAAGAAGTCTTCCATGTTTCATTAAAAATCGATGTAAATGATGAAATTTAATTTACAAGCCGGAGAGAACAATGAACGTAAAAGGTATGAGTACTAATGTTTCTTTTGGAAGGTAGCATAAGAGACGCGCTCAGCCATTCTAGTTATATTCTTAAATATCTTCCTTATTAAGCGTTTTCCCTCATGAGCGTAAAATAAAATACACGGAGACGTCTCCGTTATCAATAACGGGAAAAAAAAATAGAGATTATAAGTGATAATAACAATAAATTTAGTTTTATTTCGCTTATGCTCTGTAATATTTTACGAGAAACGATTAGTAAGGAAGATATTTAAGAATATAACTGTGATGTGTGAGCGCTACCTTATCTTCACAGCCTTTAGTAGACATACCTTACTTCACAGCCTTTAGTAGACATACCTAACTTCACAGCCTTTAGTAGACATACCTTATAAGCACTTTTAAATAAAATTTCGTAATTTACTCTTCTTTATATCCACAATAAAAAATAGAAGATCACACATCATCTGCGGACGGACTTACTTAGAAGAGATTACTCCTTCTATTGCTTTATGGAATTGGAGAAGAGGATAAGTTTTAGTTGCATAGCTAAACAACAGGAGCTAGTAAACACAAAATATTGAAGGTTTGAAAAATGCCTAGATCTTTAATAAAAATTAAAAGGAAAAATTCAAATACATCAACCGAGTTTATGATTATTGCTGAATTTGGGACTTAGAATTGTACTTTATTGAACAAATTTTTACATTTTTCCCAAGTCATGAAAATAATTACGAAATAAAGTATAGCACGAAGCTGAGGGAGACTCTACGCTTTGGGAGTACACAGAGGTTATATTCGACGGGAGAAGTAGAAGAGTTTGATCTTCCTGTGGACGAAACCGCTATTTTCGTAGTCATGGCTTCCTCGAACAACGCTCATGGTATTCCCAGCTCGGGGTGAAACGGCGCCCACCAAGGCCAATGCCATCTTCAAACACATATGATCCCCTGCTAGACATGATACATCATTAGCATTCAGCTATTTAATATGTATCGAGCGGATTTTGCATATAAACCATTCAACTCAGCAGCCCTGCTATTATTATTTCTGTGCTTCTGCCTGTGACATGGGTTTCTCGTGTTCTACTGCGAATTCCCAGCCCTAATCGGGTGATATTCTTCATTGAATAGGAATGAAAGAGAACGATGAACTGACCATATTACTTCTCTAGCATGTCGTGGGTGGCGAGTAGAAACATCATGAACAGTGTTTTCCTTATGACCTCCATGACCTGCAATGGGAATAATTTTATCCTGTTGAGGGTTTAAACATATATAACAGGTAAATAATCTAAAGGGTTATTATTATTTCTACCACCAATGAATATAGAACTCTCATACCTTCTATTCTCCGTCTTCATTGGTTTCTGCACACCATCTCCCGTTGGCGAGCGCTTTCGGACATTGTCCATCTTCTGGCCGAACACATACGTTCACTGTCACGGTCCGTATTCAACTCCGTTGAGTTGAATACGGACAGTGACAGTGAACGTATGTATTCGGCCAGAAGATGGACAATGTCCGAAAGTGCTCGCCAACGGGAGATGGTGTACAGAAACCAACGAAGACGGAGAATATAATATATAATAGATTTAGACACATATATTGTCAAATAATATATCTATATATATCGAAAGCCAATTTAGGAGAAGAAATTATTTTACAATTTAAAAAAAACAAACTCAATTCCACAAATCTTTTATTCCCCGACATGTTTCCCCTTAGCAATCTTCATCAGAAGGTTTAGAGTTATGTGTAATATTTCAATTAAATATTCATTTAAATTAATAGAAACCTTAGAACGAAGTAAACTTTCAAACAAGTCTTTTCTTATTTTTTTCTTAAGGGTGTTCCAATATGGCCTATCGCTATTCATGTAATAGTTAAACGTTCTTTTCTGTAAACATAACTCTTCCTAGCCGTTCCTAATTGGTTCCAATCTGGAATCTATCAAATATATTACAATATATTACGACCATTGCATTATATATATATATATANGACCGTTTAAAAAGCCCAATAGACAGGAGCTGCGAAACTAAGCAGATTTCTTAAATATATACACTAAATAAACTCGCATATGCGCACGCGCGCATGCACGCACACACATACACATCAGACAAGATGATCCTAGCAAATACATCTAAAGACCGATCGAGAAAAACTAGTTCCATTTTTTTCTATGGATAGCACATTGAATATTCCTTAAAAAAAATAAATAAATAAAAAAAATCTCATATTTATAAAATATCTACACGCATGAAAAAAAAAATTCTTCATGTTTAATAATGACACATAATACAGCTTTTTTTTTGTTATAATGTCTGCTATGGAATGCTTTCCTAATGCTACTTGAATTAATGAAGATATAACCAGAATTAGAATTAAAACTGTTTGTAATTGTTGTCTAAAGTCAATTTGAATCGTGCAGAAGCCATAAATTCTCACTACCTCAGCCGGGAATCGGACCCAAGTCTCTCCCTTTTTATCAACTGCACCACCGAGAGAGATGAGGATAATGTGGGATTTAATTACCACAATTATCATCAGGATTTGAATGTCAGTTAGTGGACCTTTGCCAAAACGAGAGCCTAATAAATAGCTAGCAATTTTAGCTCCGCCGAGTACAAGACAATATTTTTGTCATACTTGGCGGTCAGACTCAGAGTGAAGTGAAGTGCGGGGAACTAGAAAGTATTCTCACTCCCTCCATAATGTAACGGTAGCGCACCCGTCCGGAAAGTGGGAGACCCGGGTTTGATTCCCGGCTGAGGTAGTGAGATTTTTTTCTGGCTCCCTGTACTATTCAAATTATAAATGAATTGTGGGATTACTTGACCACAATTATCATCATGATTTGTTGTCGAAAATTAAAAATTTTGAAAGGTTTTTCATTTTTCCCGGGCATGATACAGGTGGAACTCCGATATTTAACTTTTCTTTGGTATCTGTCAACAGGATCTCCTGCTCCAGGTTCGAGCCCTGGCTGAGACAGATAGATTTTTTTTTAATTGATTTTTTTATTCTATTCCCTTTCATTAATTGTTTAATTTTTAATTTACGTGGGATAATAAACCACAACTAAATTAATATTTATAAATACATACTTTTGATATAACAAATGTTGAAATATATATATTTTTTTTAAATATAATTTTACTAAAACATTAATATAATATGCTAAGACCAGTTGTCAGAAGAATAGATCACGGAATAAAAAGAATTCTCTACACCCTTCCTTTTAAAAATTCCAATCAAAGTAACTTCCTCAAATTGTATACATTTTCCCTGTCGTATTTATACATTAACAGAAATGGTTGAATTTTCTCTAAAAATAGCATTTTATAGTTAACTCATTCCTGTAGCTAACCGACAAAGTATAAACTAAACAAGAATAAATCCGAAGAGCTGAAGGCCAGGGGAGATGAGATCTCACCAGATGTGACGAGGGGGGAGCAAGCCATCAGCTGACCATGTCGAAACACCTCCATTCATCAAATGGACCATCGCGTTTGCTATCTTCAGAGGCGTTATCAGCCTACTATTGTCTGTCATCTCCATTCATGATTTGGACGAATCAATTAGTGCCCATTCACTTCTTTCAATTAGAGCCTTATGTACACCGGTGTCACCGCTCCCTCGCTGTTCTTCGCTTGGTTCCTGACAATCCGGCGCTACTGGCTTTGATTGTTGGTGATTAACAAGCCTGCATGATCATCGCTCGCCACCAAGCAGTGATTTTATTCCTTCTTGAGAGTCAACAGATCGAAAAGAAAGTTTTAACTCTCTCATAAAACTTGGCATTATATCACGATCCATATGAAACTAGATACATTTCCCATGAATGACGCTTTAATTAAACAAGCATAGACAACACTACATATGACACTTAAATCTTTTTTTTTTTAAAAGCGTGAACTTAAGTAAGCCAAGCGAAAGTTTAGTAAAAAATAATTGATTATTGACCTGTTTATTTCCTCACCTGATAATGTGTTAACAATTGATTGATGGATAAAATAATCCACCAACCAACAACTTCCACCAACGAAGAAAATATATTCAAAGCCGATGGGCTATCATCCGAGATACATTCTTCAATATCTACCTCCATGTTCTTCATAAATATGTTACAGAAAGTAAATGTTAGAAAGATACATTTAAGCCTATTACATTCCAAAGTCCTAACGAGATTTTAACAATTAACGCACTCGTCTGACGATATGTATAATGATACTTAATAACGAATCTGGTGTCCTAATATAACAAATTTGGAAATACCTAAACAATATTAACATTTAATTTCATTTAAATTTATTCTTAATCTGCGTTTTTCTTAAAAAGATTATAAAATTTGTCTCCCTAAAACTCCTAATTTCAGTTATGGTTTGCAAAAAAAAAAGAANAAAAAAAAAAAAAAAAAAAAAAAAAAAAAAAAAAAAAAAAAAAAAAAAAAAAAAAAAAGATAGAGAATAACTTAAAAATACATAAATAAATATTTATCACACATATTTTTAATTTGTCACATTAATCATAATAGCGAAATGTACTAGTTGATAATTATAAATATTAAATTATGAGTTTTTTTGTAACTATAAATTAAGAGTTTATTTACAAGCATGTAACATATATTTAAAATGATTATTTAGAGAAATAAATAAGAGGAACAGGTTTTGTAAAAAAAAAAATCAGGGAGAAACATATTTTCTCATTAAAGTCAAAAGAATCATTTATCGACTATATAAGAACAAGCAGAAAACTTTTTTTGAAGATATATTTTATGTGGCTCCTTTATTCTGCAAGCTACTACAGTTCAACAGAGCGCTCTGGTGACTGGTAACTGAACTAAAACACGATAGGTGAACATATTCATTGGTATTACAATTGGTGTGGAAGATGGGGCCTTCAAGCCGCGAAACATGTCCACGAGAGACATCTAGATAACAATAGAAGAGTTGTTTGTATTTCACTTAGCGTTTTACGACAAATGTCCTGAGGGTTTGTGATTCTACAGACCGTTTAAAAAGCCCAATAGACAGGAGCTGCGAAACTAAGCAGATTTCTTAAGTTAGAACCGCTTAGAGGAAGTGGCTAATTAAACACGGAAAAAATGTGAGTATAGATAGCTGAAACTAGCTCTAGACTCTCAGGTAGAAAAGAATGCGTAATTTATAGTTTAATTCATAAATATAAACTATATTGATCATACATGATTTTTAAAAAAAGTTAAATTTCCTGCCCATTATGTTCAATAAACTATTGTTATAACAAACACCATTACAAACTACATTATTAATTAATAGTATTAACAGGAATCCGTTCGGGTCTCGCAATCCTGGCGCTGCGGGTTCAAATCTTCTATCGAAATATAAAATCTTGTCCTGAGCCATGGATGTTTGGAATGGGATGGTAACCTAATAACCAGATTTTTTAAAAATTAGTATATTATAGTCGTTACTTGATCTTTCTGATTATTATTTACAAATTCGATCTACACTAAACTTCTTATTCCAAGTGCGAACTTAAGAAAATTTTTTTAAATGAGTATTTATTTATTTTTTTATAATATATAGAAAATGCCGAATCGGTCACTCCAATATTTTATAAAATGACGTTTAGCAGATATTAAGGCAGAATCATGCCTTAAGCCTATTGGGTACAAACATTAACTTTCTTCTTAATTTCATCTAAATAAATAAATCTTAATGTCACTACCAATAGAGACAATATAAGCCATTAAAGAAGTTCCGATGTTTTTCAGATATACATAAATAAATATATATA